>CM062098.1:6384000-6627480 GCA_031163375.1 Conogethes punctiferalis | reverse complement strand
TGGAATCCTACAGTAAAGAAAAATTATGTTCGGTGGATTTGACATTAGACAGTCTATAGTATGATGTGTCATCCGAACCCAATTGACAATCGTACTATGAATCTCCAAATAAATGAAATGTCACAACCACAAATCACAGACTGTTTATCTGACTCGAATACCTCATCAAGTAGTGAATACTCTCCGGAAAAGGATTTGAGACCCACCTCAATCAAATATAACTCTGAGACCCAGAAAAAAACAAAAAGCTTAAATATAGACAAAGTTCTTTGTGTGTAATGATGATGTTTATGTTCCATTTAATTACAGTGAAGCAGTTGTATCACCTGATTTAGAAATATGGAAGTCATCAATAGCAAAGGAACTTGAAAGCTCATGATAGAATGGAAAATTGGACATTGATAGAAAAAGCCCCCGAATGCTAACTAATTGGAAGTAAAATGGGTTTTCCCGTATAAAATAATGAGACAACAGGTCCTCGATACAAAGCTCGACTGTGTGCTAAAGGATATGCACAACTGGAAAGGAAGTGATTTAACGAACCTTTTCACCAACTGTAAGGTATGATTTCCATACGATTGCTAATGTCTATCGCAGCGCAAGAAAGAATTGGAAGTCCATCCATTTGATGTGACCACCCGCTCTTCCTGTATGGCAAGCTGGATGAGAACATACGCATGACACACCCGAGGGACAGGACATGCAAACCAAACATGGTAATGTAATTTAGTTTAATCTCTATATGAATAAAGCGCAACCCCAGGAGATGGAATCATAAATTAGACTGCAGCCTTAAAGAAATTTGGATTTGAGAAAAGTAATGCAGATCAATGTGTGTATATTGGACAAATAAAAGGGCTCAAATGCTATTATGTCTGTATGTTGATGATGTATTATTGTTCTGGTAGTGGATAAATCGGTGATTATGGAGTGATCAATGATCTGCTATCTAATTTGATACTAAAACTATGTCCCTCAACTACAAACTTTGTTGGTATGCAATTGAAAGACATGAAAATGGTATTTTCATTCATCAGACTAATTATTAACAACACACTTTTAAAGAAATTAATATGCAGGATGCTAATTCCAAACAGTATTCCTGCTGTCCTCATGTCAAACTCCAGAAGGCAGATGATAAGCCAAAGAAGGATCATCCATCTCGAGAGGCAGTTGGATCCCAGATACATGCAGCTGTACTGTAAGCAGACCTGATTATAATGTTTGCTGTGATGCCAGGGGAGTCGATACTTACTTCTTACGATGAATCACACTGGAAGCCGTAATGAAGATATTCAAATATCGGAAAGAAACTAAGGAATATGGTTAGACTTATAGGTCCTGACTTTGAGAGCACTGATTTAATTGGATATAGCGATGCTGGACCTATAGCAAATGACATTGAGACTAGGAGATCTATAACCGGATATGTTTTCTCAAAAATGGAGCAGCAGAGTCACATGGTCTACTCAGCGACAACAGAGCGTGGCATTGTCAACTACTGAATCTGAAATTATGGCCTGTGTGTGCGGCCCACCAAGGAGGGCTATCTGGCCGAAAGACAGCTACTTATTGATATCTGTGAATACAAACAGGACTAGGTGCATAAATATTGGACAAACAGAGTGCCAATAGTGTATTAAGAATAGTGAATTTCCATAAACGGTGGAAACCTATTGACAATATAAGTACAATTTTGTTTAAAGAGAAAAACAACAGTAAGATAATAAGTTTAAATAGTACACAGTGCTAATCAATATGCATATATTATTACCAAAGCCATGCCTAATGATAAAATTAACTTCATGAAAAATAATATGGTTGACAAAAGTTTGTTACCTAACTAATTGTTACTATCAGGTATGAAATGTGTCAATAGTACAATTGTTTTTGTTTTTTGTAATTTTTATAAGGCTCGAAATTAGGAAGAGGGTTATAATGTAATGTTTAAATTCCGCGCCTTGTGTCCTTAGACCGTGTTGTGCGCTTGTGGCGCCCTCTTATACTTTTTGGTTATCTGTCAATCTTGAATTTCTCATCTGTAAAATCATTCATCCAATGTGTACATATAATTCGTAATTAAACATTAAATACGTTTACAGTAACAAAACGGTGTTTCTGTCCACATAAGTTATCATAGTTAAATACTGCAGAAGACTTGTATAGTACTATGCGTATATACAAAATCTTAATAATCCATGATATGCCACGTTGGGACCACAGTGCACTAGTCCCAAAACTAAGGCGATGCTTGTACTGTTGGTACAAGAAAATCGCAAACTCACTACATACTTACTTTGTAAATAATTTTCATATTCCAGAATCCTCAGAGCTATTATATCGCAGTCATATACCCCCGCCCTTAAAAATTACATGTTTTTTTTAAAAAATCCTCACTGTTTTACTCACTTTTTTGATATGCCATAAACATGCAATTCCAATGCTAAAAGAAAAATAATTATGCTAACAGAAGAAAATATACCAAATTACGCAAATGTGGCAACAACTGGCGCTTCTACCGGTAGGGGGGGGGTCAATAAAAAACAAATCCAGACATATTACACGTTTTATTCTGAGTCTACTACAATCTTTGCCTAAGCGAATGGCTCTGTTTACCTTTTTTGGGTCTTTCATACATACGGACCATTCGTGAAAATATTTAGGGAAACGGAATCCAGGCCCAGCGTCGATGTCGGGATAAGATACGGTCACAAGCCTAATTGTCACTCCGTGCCGAGGGAGACCCATAGATAGATGAGCTTGAATATTTTACCCTGCCAAAAACGTGGACTATGACAGCTAATTTTGGTCCGGCCCTGCGCCGCATGGTGTTAGTTATCAATTGGAGCTTATGCGGGATGGAACTGGTAGAGTAGAGCGTATTGTGGTGTGTTGTTACGTTTAAAGTGGGTAGAATTACTTACAAATGTACAATTGATAATGTGGTGCTGGCTTATTGCGACATCATCTCATCAGCCTATCAGTCCCCTGCTGGACCAAGGCCTCTGCTGTTGTTCGGCACTTTTTGGTAAAACAGGTGGAGCCTTATACCCATAACCGCCACCCTGGCCAGGCGGGATGGTGATCGCAGGTCGTAGCTCCTGACTCTGTGACGCGACTGCCCGTCATCGGCCTGTGTATTATAACTACGCCATCAATTCCTGTTGGTTATTTCCGCCACCAGTCGTCGCCACAATGTGTCCCAAGTGAAATTCGAACACTAAAAATTAGGGGTACTAACCAAAATACCTTTCATGTGTTTTCTTGGCACATAGTACGCACTGAATTCGTCCATTATACACTACGTTATGTAGTCATAGTCTCTTAGTACAAAATTGGATACGGACTCGACAACGACATCTATTCCTATTAAGGCAAGCATTCTGTTCGACTTTGTAGGTAAGTACAAAAACACACCCAATGAAACGCTATTGCATCTTAAACTGCAAGCAATAAAGTTCAATACGCATTGGCAAAAAATCTTCATGATGCGTAATGTAAGTCAGTTAGCATGCATGGTTAATAGTTTTGTCACCTATATGGGATAGTTATGGGCAGTTAGACGGTCGATTTATGATATCTCGAACATATTGTTTAGCGTGTATTTTTAATACGAGTGCTCATTGCTACTTTATGGCGGTCAATAGACAGAGATTTTATCTATGATACCACATTGTACTCACAAGATGAAAATTAATATTTTGTTTACTGTAGACTTTTTGGCAATGGGGAATAAGGAGCTTTATGCGTTGTTAGCCTAAGATTTAGCCTCTAATAAATCAGTATGTTTCCTGTATTTGCTAAATACAAGTAAATCCATATAGTCTCAGAGAATAGTACATTGGCTCGAAACCCAAACTAAATACCTAAGTAACTTAGTAGTGTTCACTTACTTATGAAATCAACACAGTAGTATACCGTATATCGGACCACAATACAATCACCTCTATATCATTAAATCTATATTCTACCTAATACAACTGGGCACTAATACATAATAATATGAATAATACAAATAACGCTAGACATGCCCGCGCTGGGCCACACAAGCGCCATCTAGCCCAAACCTAAGCCAAAGCTTGTACTATGGGTACTAGACAACTGACTAACTTACATGGATTCGTTTTTAATTGTAAATACCTATCTTATGTATCTATAAATATTAAGAGTATACATAGCAAACAATAGCCCCCACAGAGCAATACAAACATGTTCATGCATCACAAAATTTTAGTACTCACGGGGATCGAAATAGCGACCACTATTTTACAGCCAGCGTTCACATCCACTGAAACCAATGACTTCGGATATGACTTACACACTAGCCGAATGCTAATTATAAAATATAATTACGTTCTGTTCAACGTCGACAACTCGGAAAATGTCAAGTATAAAATGTGAGTGACTGTTCATTTCCGCAATCGATTTACATGAAAATCTTTTGCACGTACCGTATGAATATTTTTCCTACGATTCCGTCGTGAGTGGCCCCCCCCCCTACCCGCTGTGTGCGACATACTAAACAGATTTCTTATTAGCTGACATTGAAATGTGGAACATATGTGGCATACTAGGCACTATTACTCACTATACTTAACAAGGACATTGTGGTTTCTGGATAGGACCATCTCATTATTATCCCGTGGGCTTGTCCCTAAAGGACGATTAAGGAACATTGAAATAAATAATATATGACCACATCACCAATATTATGCTCCGATCCCAAAGTAAGTAGCATTAAAGCACTTTGTGTTATGGTATCAGAACAACGGAAGGTATCCTCATATAAATATTATAATACAAATAAACACACCCCATAACCCCCCCCAAGACATGCTACGCTGGGTCCCACAGCGGTCAGCTAGGCCATTTTTTCATAGTGGGGAAGCATTAGCACCTTCAGGTGTGTGGACTCACTACCTCCCCAAATGGGAGGGGCATACCCACCTAAACACCCTTGTGTCGCCAGTGGGCAGCAATGTTGCAGGGACAAGGGTAGCGCCGACGCATACGGCCACATCCCTGCCTGCCCTGGCCAGCCAGGCCAGCGTAGCATAAATATCAAAGGGCTATGGTCGAGAGCGAGAAGCTGTGCACCCGTGGATCGCAACCCGCCTGCCCAGGGTAGGCGATTGCAGGTAAATCCTCCAGATGTTTGCCAAGTGACGAACAGCGGAGAGGCCTATGTCAGCGTGGACTGCGATAGGCTGATGATGACAAGACAGAAGTATTAATAATGTGTGTACATTTTATTCACTTTCCTTTGTGAACTCAAATATTAAGTCTTGATTAGACAGAATAAAGGGTCATAATTTCGAATACAATTATGTCAGTTTACGCTGACCGTACGCGACTATACAAACTTATACAACCAATTTTATATTAAGTATTACCTGCAGCAAAGCTCACAAAACATTTTACTACCCTAATTACCACCCTGAGACTCCCTAACGTGGAAGTTATTAAAGGGTACCCTACTCCTAAGTGATTATACAGGAAATTAGTAGTAAAAGATGTTTGTATAAGGGGTGCACCGTATGTTTTTATTGTTCTGGGTGATGATGAAGAAATGTGGAGTCACTACAATAATTAAATATAAATAAATAATAATTATAACAGAAGATGTAGATGCCTAGGATTGAGGAGGAAAGTATGCTTTAGTTGGTTTGGGTCCATGTAGAGAGGAGGTTGAAAGTAGTTTAAACCATGAAAATATAAAGCGAGAGGCGTGAATGGATCTGTAGGAAGGGGAAGACCTAGTAGGACATTACATGACCAAATAGATAGAGTCCTTAATAAATGGTAAAAATCTAGTACCCCTAAACCGACGAGCATGTATGAGGAGATTGATTGAATGTGGACGAAGCAAAAGTTGTGTGCAGGTTTTGATCGTGCATAAAATTTTTGCTCCACGTCCCCTAACTATATGCTACGGCAACTCTAGGACGTGGTCTCAGCCTACCTAGCATGGGAGAAAGTGGATGTTAGTGTATTTATGTATATAAAAATATTATCACACAACATCACAAACATTGCACCAACTCGATGATATGTAGCTCAAACACTGATGATTTTGGTATCAGTACTAACTAATGGTACAAACAAAAAAATATAACAATACCTAGACACGGAACAAACACAAGAGTTCATCACGCGTAGTGTTAGTCCCGGGTTCCAGACCCACTAACCCTTGGATCAGATGCAGGGGTCACTACCAATAGGGAATAGCATGAAAAATAGTTTCAGGATAGTTCTTATTTATCGTAAAATAGATCAAACTCTACTACGAACAGTGAAAAACAAAAGCAAAATTGGATTGAAAATAGGGCGAGATACAGTCATTGACGTGAATATTATCCCGTCTCTCTCTCGCGAAACAGATTTTCCTATGGAGTTAGTACGGGCGCTTACGTACGTGACGTCAACTACCGCACGGATTCTCTCTGTCTAATCAATAACTTAACGCTTACTTATATCTCGCTAATAGAAAGATAGTTTTAAAAATTCTTCGATATTTATGTATCGCAGACAAAAGATCTCAATAAATCCATAAAAAAAAAGTCTAGCATATTCCCTATTGAGCCCACCGAGCCAGTCATATAATAATACAATTATGATTTTAGACCTAATCGATCACATGGATGCTTTTAATCAGCACAATATATTCCTGACTGAGAAAATGATATTGTTTTACAAAAGATTTCATAAAGGTCAAAGAATAATGAAGTACCTATAGGTATTTATTGCAAATGATTTACATGCCATCCAATAGCGTATCATTATCAAACAAATACCAGTAATGTATAGGCACTATCCAGGTCATTCCCATTCATTGGAAATGTAGGCTTTTGCAATACATTCAATGAATCGAACTTATACGGGTGTATTTTCAATGGGGATCTACGGATGAAACATCCTATGGCCTATGTTGGTCACTATTTCCCTTATAAAATTTAGGCTTAGTCGACGTTAGGCGCTTTCAAACGAGCCTAAAGTTGGTATATATAATCGGTTTTAAGAATAAGCTTTGCCCATTTTTAAGGTTAGCTTAGACTGGTACCAAGCAAATGCAGATACTGATAGTGTCTAGAGTTTAAAGAATATTTCTCATTGAGACCCTTTCACTAGATAGTTAAGAAATACCTAATCCTACACTAATGTAACATATGTACTTACATGTTTTATAGGTTCATCATGCTAAACATCACATACCAATTTAAAGAGATAGTATTGTATCGAATACCTTAGTAGGTACTGGGGAATTATTTATTTTTATCTCGTCTACCCCATATGTCCAAAATGTGTATCATCATCCTCATCATCATCAGCCTAATACAGTCCACTGCGGGGTCATAGGCCTCTCCAGGTGTTACGCACGTAAAGCAAACATCTGGAGGATAGTACCCCATAATCGCCTCTTGGGCAGGCGGGTTGCGATCGCAGGGCGTAGCTTTCTTGCACTCGGTGACGCTGCTGCCCGTCACCGGTCTTTAGTATTTAGCTACGCCTTCAATTGTGATGGTTATACCGCCACCAGTCGGTCCGCCAGCGCCTCGTTTGTTATTCGGCATGGAGGCTCCACCGGGCCGTGAGGTTGGCTTGGAGCGGATAGATGATAGGCCCGCCCATACATCCCAAAATGTGTTTTCATTAGATAGGACCTCATCATTACTATGTCTACTCGCAGTGCTGGACATAGGTCTCTCCAGATTTTTCGCCACCTCAGGGCAAATATCTGGAGGAAAAACCCATAAACTCAAGTTGTCTAGTACTCATAGTACAAGCTTCGGCTAGTTTGGGGCTAGGTGGCGCTGTGAGGCCCATGCGTGGCATGTCTTGGGTTAAAAGATAAATATACAGTGTGGCGACACTTGGCTGGCGGGTTGGCGATCGCAGGGCGTAGTTTCTCCGCTTCGGTGATGCTGCCCCGTCATCGGCCTGTGGTATTTGCTACGCCTTCAAATTGTGATGGTTATAGGTAGAAACCGCGACCAGTCAGTTGCCAGCGCCTCGTTGTATTCGGTAGGAAGCACTACGGCAGGTGAGGTTGGCTTGGAGAAAAAAGGTGTGATAGGTACGCATCCCTTACATCGACATGTTTACCAAGCGTCATCACTCGAGAACTAGATCTGAAATGAGGGATCTTAGAGAGAACAAAAATCAACGCCATTGCTCATAGATTACAAGCTGAAATCGCAGTGGCTGGCTATGTTAGCCGGAGAACCAACAACGATTGCGTTTAAACGCGATGCGTGCTAAGTCCTATAAACATATCATTAATGTCATTCAATAACGGACATACACGATTTTCTTAACTGCAGCCCTCATTAACACGACAATAACTAGAACAAAACCGGCTTATTAAATGATAACATGCAATAATAATTGATAGCAAGTCTATGTACTGCGAAATTTTAATGACAACCCCGTCCATGATAATTGCAATAGCTATCCATTGCAGCGTGATTGAATCGCTTAACTGCACGCTTCGAACACAGCCGGTAATGTATACGGTGTTATCCAGTGACGTTATTAAAAGCAAGTTTATGAGCGTTACAGTTTCGAGAGGATTTTAATTTAAGTATGCTGAAACGGTGATTACGGCATTATGAGGCTATTTTTTATACATAAAGTATAAGAGGGAAATGTGAGAGGGGTGAATCCTCTCCCTCTTTTAAAGGAGCGTGAAGAGCATCTTCCGGGTTTCCATCATCTGCCCGTCGCAGTGACTTGGGTTCCTCTTTCGCTTTCCATCAGACGTAGGAATACTATTATGGCGTGCAGTAGCACTTTATTATATTTAAAAAAAATAGCTATTAAAAATCGTATTAAAATTTAAACTATTTTTCTAGTTTATAAAAAATATATCCGTACAGACGATTGAGAAACACACTCCTTTTTCGAAGTCGGTTAAATATTGTTAATTTTACCTATCTAGGTAAGTCTTATAATTTTATATTTTATTTATATTATTATCACTTCTAGGGAAATTATTTATTTCCCAACCAAGTCATATAAGTAATTTAACTTGTTCGATTATATTGATCCTTTGTGAAAACACTCATTGTAAATTTACAAAATTATTATTTTGGCGTTATAATGATTTGTAATTGTATCGCCCAGGAATGACGAACTATGTTAAAATAGCACCCTTTGGGGGTTTCGTATTACAGTTTATCGATTATTAAGTGTTTTATTTATGTGCTTAAATTTGTGTAATGTTTTGCAATAAGTCATGAAGAGTGACAATAAAATGTTTAACCTACTTAAAAAAAAGAGGAGGTTCGACTGATTTTTTTATTACATTTTTATTTTGTTCGAAAGGGTGTACCTGCTTGTTAACCACACCGATCCACACCATATTACAGTAGGTTTTTTTAAAATAAAAATACTGTTATTTATCATAACCAGCCTTCAAACGTGGACTGCTGGACATAGGACTCCCTCAATTACAACTGTAATATTGGGATTTGCCTTAAGCCCAACATTGGAGATATTTGCACCAACGTAACGTTTTGCGCCCAATGCACCAATGTGTGTATCGGTACTTTGACACAATGAAGACATTGAGCGTGTTATTATACACAAAGTGGAATCCAATGTGTGGCCGCGGCATGAGGAAATATCAGGAAATAGGCAGCAGCCTATTTGATTAGTTATACAGTCCTTCACGGCTGAGCCAATAAAAGTGTGTTTTGTGGTTTCCCGTATACTTGTTTGTTTCCACAACCCCTTAGACGCCAGCTCTTGCCGCAACAGCTAGGAGCGAAAGATGATGGGACGCTTACATTCATGGAATCATTGACCTTCGCAACTACTTTGTCGCGACGACTAAAACCTATAATCCGCGTAAACCTTTCAAGATTTCCTTTACGAAACGTATTTCATTTTTGGGTAACGTATTAGAAAGGTGTGAAACCGCTGCTATGTTGTTCCATTGAGGGAATAAGTGACCGAGCGCTATTCACTGCGTGATGACGTGGATACAGCCACTAATGGACTCTAAATAGAACACAGGCAAACATACGTACACCATTAACTAAGCTTATTATGTATTCATACCCACTTTCTGCTTCGCCCTAAAAGCATTTACAAATGTTTCTATTCTACGAAATGCCAATGTACAGACTAAAGCGTAAAATGTTGGAAATTTAGATCCTTGTCACAATAATAAATGATAATCTTACATTATGACTTATAGCGAGAAAAATTTACAGGTTTAAAGTGACAAAGTTTTTTTAAGGATTTCTTACAAAAACAAGATATTTTGTACCCCCCTGCTGGAATTTTATAGGAAAAGAAAAAAACCTAGAAAATTTCCTTTAGGCGGAGAGCCTGTAATCTTTGAGCTACTGTAGTAATAAGAAAAACATCTTTGATATGAAGAAATATTTATGCAGTTTATCATCTTATCAGAACTCCTAAAGATACTTTATAATCGGGGCTGGTATTAAGACAACTATCATTTTTTCCAGAAACCCTGAACAGATTCAGATTGATTGATTTAGATTACAATATTTCCAGAAGCCTTTAACGTTCCTTAAAGTCCATCATCCATTGAGTAAAAGCGACAAAATATTATCTTAAACAAACGTTGCAATCTGTCCCTCAACATTCCGAAACGATTTACAGCCATTTGTTAATCACTTTTTCTTTTCTTTCCAGGTCGGAAAATTTCTTCACCAATCAACTGCACTAATGAACCAATCCACAGACGGGATATTGGACTAGCGGCCACTCGAGCTGCCTTCAAGAGCAATAAAACAACTATACCTAACAATTTGTACCAGCACGACTCAAGCGAAAACAAACTGTATTATTATACACTAAAGAACGAAAACCCCACCCTCAGAGACGAGTTCCAATGGCTATGCTCGGAATTGGAAAGTCAATCCAAGCGATATGTCAATTAGAACTGATTCCCAATTGTAATCAAGCACGCCATTCGAAGACCAAAAAGTTACATGACGAAGTAGTATTTCAAACTTGACTCAGCATTCGTTATTTTCATTTGGAGACGCTAATTTCTATTACTGGCAGATCATAAGAAAGAAAAACCAAAACCAATGTATGGCATAGTCAATATAACGAGAACTATTATCGTCACCCACACCAGGGATTCGTATGGCGACTCAAAGTCATAACTCCCGCTGTTTACTGCCCAACTTTGTTGCTTTATCTTCGCGTCTTCTCATACTGGTATCTTTAGTGTTGCTCCGGTTAAGCGCTACGGCTGCCTCGGTAGACTTCAACGAGTCTTTAAGCACAGATTACGACAGCACAACTAATTCGTCAAATTGGACGTTCTTTGACGAGAACACCACTACCATCAAGCCAGTATATATAAAGCACTATAAGTATTCAACGCCGTTCAGTATTCTTCTCTCCATAGTTTTCCTGATAGTTATAGCTACGACTATCATTGGGAATATCTTGGTTTGTGTTGCCGTTTGCTTGGTCAGGAAACTGAGGAGGCCGAGCAACTATTTGATAGTGTCGTTAGCAGTAAGCGATCTCTGCGTAGCTATAATAGTGATGCCGATAGCTATGGTGTACGATATTATGGGTACGTGGCCTTTTGGACCGGTCATCTGCGATTTCTGGGTGTCGAGTGACGTGCTTTCCTGTGCAGCGAGCATTCTGAACCTCTGTATGATATCCGTCGACCGGTACTATGCAATCACGAAGCCTTTGGAGTACGGTGTCAAGAGAACACCGAGACGGATGTTTTTTTGCGTCTTCATAGTTTGGATGAGCGCTGCTTTTATATCTTTGCCACCAGTTCTCATACTGGGTAATGAGAAGACTGAAACGTCATGTTCCGTGTCCCAGAATAAGGTGTATCAAATATATGCGACACTTGGTTCCTTTTATATACCGCTCACAGTAATGATGGTAGTATACTACAAGATATTTAGTGCAGCTAGGAAGATTGTGAAGGATGAGAAGAGGGCTCAGTCGCATCTGGAGACGCACTGCTATCTCGAGATCAATGTGAAGAATGGTGGCGCGGCTGAGGCGAGGCTCCTGGGCACTCAGCCTACGCAACCTACTGCCAGAGGCTCAACTGCTAGTACTAATACTACTGTAAGTATAAACAAATTTAACATTCTTTATTATCATTAAGTAAACAGCCTAAATATTGAAAGAACTGCATGTGAAATAACTGTTGGTCAAATGAACACATAATAGTATTTTAGAAGCCTAAAGTGATAACTTTAATATTTAGCAGCAGAAACTCTCAGCTTACCTATTGAATAGGTCATAATATATTAGACTAGCTTTTGCCCGCGACTTCGTCCGCGTGTTTAAATTTATACATACAAAAGTTTTTTCCCGCTAACTCCCGTTTCCGTGGGAATTTCTCAAAATACAGCCATAACTAAACTTTATATTTACTAAGGTACCTGCATGCCAAATTTCAAGCGTCTAACTTAAGCGGTTTAGATTTTTCATACAAAAGGATTTTCCCGCTAATTCCCGTTCCCGTGGGAATTTCGGGAATTCCTTTCTTAGTGCACCCCTACGGTACCTAAGCTACGTCCCTTCCAAATTTCAAGTGCCTACGTTTAGCCGTTTGGGCTGTGCGTTGATATGTCAGTCAGTCAGTCAGTCAGTCAGTCAGTTTCTCCTTTTATATATACCTTTTATATATATAGATTAAAAGTAAAATTATAATAACCCACGTCATGCCACGCTGGCCTACACAGGGCCACCTAGCCCCAAACTAAGCCGTAGCTCGTTTCGAAGCCGAAATTGAAGACTAAGGCTTAACAAGAACCATACTGTGATAAGAAACACAAGCCTAAATGGTCACATACAAACCTATTCGTCTTTGTTTCAGATCAGCGTAGAAAAAACAGAAAGCACAATAGGTAGATGCTTTAGCGGGCAACGTAAATCTAACGAGTCACAGTGTCCTATGCTTGCGCAAAAGACGCCTACCAAGCCTATCCACACCATCAACCGGTCTACCTCCCAGGTGGGCCAGACACCAGACAATAACAAGCTCCAAGTCAAAGACAGAAGGAGACAGTCCTCAGAAAGCAGTAACAAGTTGACAGCGAACCGAATCAGGTCCTCGCTGTCCAATTTTGCTCAAAAAAGCCACATTGCCAAAGACTTGCTCCACCAATCACATTCGCCTCACCAGAAAAAGCTACGCTTCCAATTGGCTAAGGAGCGGAAAGCGTCGACGACGCTCGGCATCATCATGTCTGCATTCGTCATTTGCTGGCTGCCTTTCTTCGTTCTCGCCCTCATCAGACCGTTCTTAGAAGAAGGTGCGATCCCCGACGCAGTCAGCGCTTTGTTCCTCTGGTTAGGCTACATAAACAGTTTACTTAACCCGATAATCTACGCTACATTGAACAGGGATTTCCGGAAACCCTTTCAAGAAATCCTATTCTTCAGGTGCTCCAACTTAAATCATATGATGCGTGAAGAGTTCTACCATAGCCAATACGGTGATCCGGATCAGCATTACTGTGTAAATAATACGACCAAAGTGCATACCTATGATGAGGGAGTAGAAATAGTGTCCGCTGTAGATCGTGAAGAGACTAGAGCTTCAGAAAGTTTTCTATGATTGTCAATGCTAGAGGTCGATACGAGTGGCCGGGATACTGTGATCTAATTAAGACTTTTAAGGTAATTACCCACGGTCTAACTGTGTTAATTTTCACTTTGTTTTAACTGTTTCAATCCTAGTCGTTGCTAATTTATAAATTTTTATTCCTCAAAGGTTTAGTCAGATTAAATACGAAATAATGTAAATGGTACGTGTTTTATGACACACTGTATAGAACAAATTAGTTAAGAAATGTGTATTGAAACATATTCGGGAAGTGTTTTGGAATGACCAAAGAGATGTCTAATTTTAGTGAAAAATGGTTTTATAACATAGGCTGTTGTGAATTTAGTAAATATAGTATTAAATTGTATTATGTTGTTACGTGAATGTGTAACTATGACATTACAAATATAGAAGTCAGAAGTATTTTAATCCATGTGATAGTAGATATAGTCGTAATTTATTTTAGCGTCTCAAATTACGTTTTCATCACTGTGCAATATATTTGAGTAAATTAATTTCTTTCGGGATAGTGTTTATATTTATGAAATGTATATTTAATTATTTATGTATTTATTATCTAGTAATTTGCTATAATAAATTAATGTGAGGTAAAAGAATTGTGGTACCTACTAATCCCATAAGAGAACAACTAATTTCAAATGAAATAGAATAATTTTACAATAATTGGCACTGCCATATAACGTATAAATAAGCTGTAATAATAAATATATTATTTACAATAAAAATATAATGCTGTCATAAAATTGCAGTATATTTTGCATAGGTCTTTTAGAAGAAATTCTATTCACAATACTTACAATATTTCGAAAATATGTATGTAATACATAATTTCTATCAGTCTACATACACATCACTTCAGCATATCGCTTTTTTATTCATTTCTTGTTTCATAGAAACCAATACAACATTCTTTAGGTCGGTTAATAAAAACATCAGCTTTTCCGCAGTTAGCAATTAATTAAACTTATTAAAATTTAATCAAAACTTATAATGGATTTTGATTTCATTCAGAAAGTTTTCGTCAAGTTTACATTTCCGTTTCGCATTGTATGCAAACGGAATACAATGCGAAACGCGATCATAAATAATTGAATTATTCAAAATAATTGCAATTATTTATGATCTTAAATAAATAATTGCAATTATTTTGTATAAAGTTTATCTTTGATCGTGTATTTTTCACGAAATCATTATTTTTTGCAAATTATCTAGGGTAAGGTGTAATTTTAAGTGGAAAATTGACAAAAAATTACTTTATAATAAAGACAATTTGTGAATATACTATTGACGTTTTTCGGAAAATATTAATAATTTATGTCAAAAAGGTTTTCGTTTTAAAACCAATATCTTGAAAATAATAAATTACAAAAAAGTTATATGTGAATCCTTTAAAGGGGGGATAGGTAGCCGACACACTTTGCATTTCCATAAAACATTACTATTTTTTTGAAAAAATTTAACATTCTTAGATTTTATCTTTTACTATGCTGCAAAAGTATACTCCGCCTCCCCATCCCGCTTATTTTGGAGATGCGGCGCGGTAATACCTAGTGAAGCTAGTAGTGCAAACACTGCAGCGTAGTAAATAGAAAATGTTGAATAAATCATGTCCTAAAAATTGCATTAAAAATGCATTTTATTTTGATTGAAACTTTTATACTTCGACTTCTTACGGGTGAATATGATTATAAAATTTTTATATTTATATGGGATATACTCGTAGGTCAGTTACTTATTTACCACTTAAAAATATTTCTTTAGTCACAGTGTATCTATATTCGTAGTTCTTTATTTAAGCACATACAAGCAATATGTAATAATATGGAACCAAAGTCTAAAGATTTACACTTTGTTTCTACTAAGTATTTCATTACAAAACTCAGAAGCATAGTTACACTATTAAAGTAAAGCTATATTTGTATTCATATGATTCCATAATAAACTACAGTTAATATAGTTTTAGATGTAGGTAAGCTAAATATAACCAAAGTTATTGACCGGCCTAACGAAAACTTTTATATATAGTAGGATTAAAATAATTACAATTAGAACTATATAAATGTCAGTGTTTTGTAAATATTGTTATTAATGCACTAGGGACATAATAAATACTAATGTAAGTTATATGGATCAAGCAATTATTGTTTTTGCCAAATGTGAGCCTTTTAAAAATATGTTCTTAAGTTTCATAGTCAAAATAAAAACGTTTGCTGTGGAATAAAATATGACATAGGAAAAGAAGGTAAATTAATACCAGGTGATGATGGGGGACGTCCCCCATTCATAGGCACTACTCACAGCCATAATATACCAGCCATCGCATCCTCAGCCATATTGAAGGGAATGTAAGGACCCGCCACATAACGCCACTGTCCGGTCTTCAGAAACATAGTGAGCAAGACTACTAACTCCAGTTATCCCAATGAAAAAAATTGAGAAAATCAAAAAGCTAACAAATTAAGTGAAGGACGAAGCTCACATAGAAGTAATCAAAGACACAGTCTAAGACTCTATATAAACACCCAATAAAATCATAATGCAACCATCCTAGAGACATTATAGTAAGTGTGAGCTCACAGAAGAAGGAATACCAAAAATAAATTATACATATAGCCCTACACTAAGTCGAAGTACTATGGGTACTAGACGACTGACAAACTTACTTAGATACTTTTTTTGTCAATAAGTATATTTTTATCTAGTAAATATCCAGACTTTTACAAACAGACATGTGATGTGCACACAAGAGAAGGCAGAGATGTCAATCAAATGTAATTTTATTGGTTTGCCTTTGTAAAAAAAAATAATTGTTTGGTCCAATTAAATTGTAGGTGAACATTGCAGACACCGTGTGGGGAAACTACGCTTGGAAAAAAAATAATTTGACAAATTGATGTTTTTATTGAGATACTAAAAATTTCTTTGATGTAGTTTCTTTCCATAGTTAATATTGTGGTTGTGTGTGGATATTAATTATTTGTAACCACAAAATGTTACTACCATACCTTAAAACTTGAATTCCACAGAAAGCGATGGCCGAAGAACACATGAAAATGAATATTCAGTACGTACCTATAATATTTTGAATTCTTTGCGCTCATAACGACAAAATCTCATGGGTTAAGTTGGCGAAATTATAATTTAAATACAAACATGTTAGCAAAATGTATGTTGATCAATGAAGTGATAGTCCAATGTTATGGAGAGATGGGAACTACCAGACCATTCGGTCGATGTTGGTCAAAGTGTTTAGTGTATTTTGACGAAAGCAATAAGCTTTGTTTGATCGATGGAAATCGATTCATAAAAATGAAATACAACAATTGGTTGGTAAAATTTTTGATCGACTCTGATCAAAGTTGATCAATAGTATAATAGTATATTTGATTGATCGAAGAATACTGTTCCATAAAACGTTTACTAACCAATATAGATTGATATGTCATAAATCGATGTGTGATGTAAAAAAATATTAACTAATTTGACCGATGGCATCGATCGACGCTAATCGAAGTGAATTAGTATAGCTTACATTGATCGAAGAATACAGTTGAATAAAACATTGCCTAACCAATCCACGTTGGATTGTTTGGTCGATCCTACCAAACCCTAAAAAGTTACCAAACCTAAAAAAAAATATTTCAGAATATTACTAAACTTTGATTGATAGATAAACCCATGTATTTATTTTAGTTTTTTTTTAACAGAATTGTAATAAAAGCATGTTGTTTAAAAATGAAAGAAAAGCTCAAAGCAACAATTCTTTCATGAATGGCGATCGCTTTCATTCTGTGTATTTCTGGTAAAAATCTGTTAGTTAGTTCAATGCCATAAGATTTCCAGTTTTCGCATCTGGAATGTATACTTACTTTGGATTGCAATAGAATATTATTAGAGATATAAAGGCAGTTTATAAAAGATTTATTTAATTTCAGATGAAATAAAATGAATGTATAAATGAACATGTACAGACACATTTGAAAATGCTAGCACATACATGTGCAGTCCTACAAAAAATAACTCAAAATATTGAAAAAATGAGTTTAAGTGAAAGAACGGTCCAAAAGACAAACTAATTTTTCCAATATTTAGAGTTAGGTCGTCATTTTATTAGGAGTGCAATATGTAAGTAATATAGAAAATGCCATAGATATATAAGTACAGTTATCTATCAATGTTCTATGCAATCCGGAGTAAGCTAAAGATGTGTCTTTTAATAAAATGAAACTTGTCTATAATAACTTATATTGGTAAGATATATTTTAGACGTCTCGGTCCATTGCTAAAAGAAATAACGATGTTTGACTCCAGCCAAGTCAAGAAAAAGATTTACCCATATTTCGTATAAACACAAACTTATATGTGCCTATACAACTTACGTGTAGAACACTTACAAACACGTCAGAATTAAATCCGTTTCGGGAAGTTTAATATAAACATTATTATGAATTATTGAAGAAACAATTTACAAATCATCATCGTCATCATCAGCCTGCATTGGCAATTGTCATTTATCATATTCCTTAGTCTTCATGCTTGGAAGGCGGGTTGGTGACCGCAGTAGGTTTTATTTGTACCCACCCAGGCTGTTGCATGTTTCCTAATATTACAAATGCTTATTTAAAGGGTTATCTCTTTTCTGATTACCGCCGCTCACAGCATCGTTATAGCTTTTAGTCTATGGACAACAAACTTAATAATAAACATACTGAAACTGTACAGAACAACTTGTAACGAGTAAGTAGCGAACAAATCAGAATTCTTTTTAACATTGTATTTTTCTTGTGTAGGGTCCTAAAAGCGAAGAAATAAAAATTAGATTTCGAAAAATATAATTCGTTTTATTATCCCCGGGAGAAAGTTGGGTACTTTACTTTGTATAGGCGAGATAGAATTGAATAACTTTTACTCGAATAATGAAAGTGTGTTTTTAACATTGAAATTTTAGAAATGTATAATTTAATATAATTTTATCTTTTAAGGACTGGGCTACTTAAGCAAAATGGTTACTTTACAGACCTGTTTCTTTGAAACTTGATAAAAGGCTTCATAAGAAAAAAACGTTGATTGCTTCAAGTTACACCGATTCTGGTTTCGAATCCTGGTCGGGTCAATTCAGAAAATATACTTTTTTTACACTAGCAATTTTCTGCCTCGTGCAACGGTTCTTTGGAATAAGCTTCCAGCTGCAACTTTTCCGAATGGATACGACTTAGGCCGCAAACTAGACAGCCGCGGGAGCGGAAGCGGGGGCGACCGCGGTGCAAAAAAGAACGTTCAGGATGATCTCACTCCACCTGATGGTAAGTGGTCGTGAGGTCCAAATGTTAGGTCGATATTATTATGCTTGAGTTTGTATTAACTGATCTGGAGGAACGCAGCGCGGGAGGCGATTGCCTGCCTTGCAGCCCGCGCCGCAGTCGCCCCGGCTCCCGCTCCCGTGGCCGTCCAGTATGCGGCCTTAGGGACCTTCAAAAAGCGAGCCTACAAATTTTTCTTTGTGCTTCTGACTCCTCTGGTATTGCGGTGTGTATGGATTGAAGTGATCACTTACCATCAGGTGACCTTCAAGCCCGTTTGCCCCCTCTTTTATAAAAATAATAAAAAAATACGATTGGTCCGAATCGCGCAGAACAAGGCTGACAACCTTCAGTGATAAAATACTTCAATAATGACATGACAGTAACATGCCGAAAGAGCTTTGATATCTCCTGGGGCAGGATAAAGTCAGAAACGAAAGCTTTGCTTGATTTAGATTGATGGGCAAAACTATGTTGTCTAAATATAGCATGTTTCGTAAGGGTTGAGTCACGGTGGAAAAACTGTGGGTAATGTAGCGATACCATCGGAGTATTGTATTCGCAGAAATGTACTATAGTACGTTGAATATTATTATTAGGTAAGTATACCGTGCGGTGACGAATCAAGATTATGTATCACCGCAGTAGTTCCATCATTTTATCTTGACCTAGAAAAAAATACACTTTATTTGTTTAGCAGTTGCAATGTCCATATATTTTTTCGATTTTTGCCTGTGACAACCCACACTACTACCGCGTTGGGGATTCCAGTATAAAATGCCGACGTTACAGACACAAGCAGCTCGACCGTCGTGACGAACAGTCGTCTTAAAATACTCCCCGCGTAATTGAGTAAGAGTACCAATGTATAATGTGAATTTGAGTTAGTGAAGTCAACTCACTGTGATCAAATTGGTTTTATGCCCTACATAGTAACATCGAAAAGTCGATGGTTCGCCCCCTTACATCTCGAAAAAAAATAAGCTTAACAAAAGTACTTAATGTGGCTCAATTGGTAGTGACCTCTGCCTTCTGAGCCAAGGGTCGTGGGTTTGATCCCCATACATTACAAACATTTGTGTTCATGAACATGTCTGTTTGTATTGGTCTGGGTGTTTTCTATTAATAATATGTATTTATTTACAAAAAAAATGTATCTAAGTAAGTTTATCAGTTGTCTAGTACCCATAGTACAAGCTTTGGCTTAGTTTGGGGCTAGATGGCGCTGTGTGGCCCAGCGTGGCATGTCTTGGGTTATTAAATAGAAGATAACGCTACATCGCTGCTTCTGTGCCCTAGCCCGCTCTGTCGCGTTGCCAAATTGCGTGTTTACTAATAATAAGTCAAGCTTTCATTGTCAGCTTTGTCGTCACCGCGACGACGACCGATGGCAGTTTTTACTTCCCGACTGAGGATTACCCTGTGACGAGTTTGGAAGTCGTATTACTCATATTGCTGGGAATAGATTTATGTCATCCGAAACGGATTCACAGGTACTCAAAACTCAAATTAATATTTATTTGCATTTAAAAAAAATAAAACGGGAGCTATGGAGTGACTAAAAAATAAATAAATATCACACAACATCACAAACATTGCTCTAATCACAAAGCAAGTAGCCTAAGCACTTGTGTTATGGGTATCAACACAACGAAGGTACCACAAATATATACTTAAATACAAATTTATACACCCAGACACTGAACAAACACAAATGTTCATCACACGAATGTTTTTTCCGAGTGGGAATCGAATCCACGACTCTTGGTTCAGAAGGCAGGGGTCACTACCAATTGAGCCACCGAGCCAGCCCGACTTCATGAAGCCCGCATCCATTCAATATAGGCTATTATGGCTAAAAATTGTAATTAGTCCGTCTGTTAGCTTATTCAAAAATAAAAGATGTATTTTTTTATTTGTAAATTAGACTAAAAATTACAAAGTTATAGCCCGTGAAATTATGCGTGACGTCATTCGGTGAGGCATTTTTACGGGAGCGAGTGACGTCAAAGACTCCCACTCTTAACTTTTGATGCCTTATATCTTTGCTATTATTTATTTGAATGAAAAAAGGAAAAATACGTGTCTTTTGATTTTGAATAAGCTAAAAGACGGACTAATTACAATTTTTAGCCATAATAGCCTATTCATGTTGAAATTATTGAGCAACAAAAACAGCGTACTACTACACGCCGGCACTGCATTACTTTTGCATTCCCGTGCATCCCCTTATCCCGAGATTATCGACATCCGTCGGCCATGTCAGAATCGCAAATCCAACGCTGGGTACACCTCGACGCGCCCGCGGCGGGCCGGCCAGCGGTTTTCCATTAATGTCTGACACGGGGGTCTTAAAATGGATAATAATTTTACCCGAAAGGGTGAAGGGGTCGATCCTCATCCCAACTTATGGACTAGGTAGGCTTTGTGAGATCGGAAAGGGTTGTGAGTAAAATGGAAAGGTGTCTAGTGTACCATCGTTTGTTATGACGCAGTATAGTTCTGTGGTAGTAAACTCTTGTCTTTATAACGAGAGGTAATAAAGAGAGGTAGGGCATAGCGAATCTTCGCTCGAATTGAGCCGCCCGTCCGGGGAAGGACTCCACCCTATAGAATACCGCAGTCAAATGACCTGGGTCGTGTTTCTGCCGGTGAGTAGGGTTTCCGGAGCTCATGGGGGGTTAGGGTTGGGCCGGCATGGCGATGGCAACTGACAAGTAACTGACCAGTTACTTGTCCGTTGTCACAGCGACTTGGGCTTCTCTTTCGCTTTCCATCAGGCGTAGGGAAGCCATTATGTCGAGCCAGTATAGAAAAAAAAAACAGTGGTTGCAGGTTCAGTCCCAGCACAGTACTACATTTTGTGTGCATGAACATGTCTGTTTGTATTGGTCTGGGTGTTTTCTATGTATAATAAAGCGACCCGCCCCGGCTTTGCCTGGATACTATAGGCATATATTTATACACATAAAACTTCCTCTTGAATCCCCCAATCTATTAAAAGATCCATATCAAAATCCGTTGCGTAGTCTTAAAGATATAAATACTCCTATTGGAACAGACTGAAAAAAAGCGACTTTTTCTACACTACATATGTATTTACTAGCTGCTGCTCGCGGCTCTGCCCGCGTGAATATTCGTATAAAACATAGCCTATATGTTAATCTGATGTACAAACTATATTCCTGTAAAGTTTCATTAAAATCCGTTCAGTAGTTTTTGCGTGAAAGTGGAACAAACATCCATCTATCTATCCAAACAAACTTTCGCGTTTATAATATTAGTAGGATAGGATTTACAAAAAAAGTATCTAAGTAAGTTTATCAGTTGTCTGGTACCCATAGCACAAGCTTCGGCTTAGTTTGGGGCTAGACGGCGATGTGTGGCCCAGCGTGGCATGTCATGGGTTATCTATTTACCTACATAATAACGTCTATCTAAGGCCTATCAGTTCAGTTGTTGATGACTTTATACGTACACGTAAACACGAATAGACTGTCCAATCGCAAATGCTCTCAAAGCATTTTCCGTGGCTCAGGCTGATGGTGTAATTAGTGCCGGTTGACAAACGCCTGAGCGTCACGGGCCTCGCCGATCTGGCCATGACACGCGATATTAACATAACGACTTATGCTGATACAAGGATGCTATTTTAGGTAGGGAAGGTCAATAGCATCGTTCGGAGATAGTAATTGGAGTTTATTGAAAATTTGGCGAAGGCTGACTGGGGAATGAAGGTCGTATAAGAATTCTTTAATGCGATAAATATATAACCCAAGACATGCCACGCCTAAACTAAGCCGATACTTCTACTGTGGGTACAAGACCACTGATAAACTTACATACTTAAATAAAATTTAAATAAATTTTAAATAAATATCAGACAACATCACATACATTGCTCCGATCCCAAAGTAAGTAGCTTAAGCACTTGTGTTATTGGTATCAGAACAACGAAGGTACCACAAATAAATACTTAAATACAAATCCGTCCTGCGCAAATCGTCACTCCACCTGGCCTGAGGGGGTCCTACATTTTAGCGACCTTTAATTGATGTAGAATGTAAAATTAAGATCATCCGTTACTTAGTTATATTGTTAACTACGAAACCATCGGTACTCATCTTTATGCTTGTGACTCCTCTGGTTTTAAAGCGACTGGCTCGGTGGCTCAATTGGTAGTGACCCCTGCCTTCTGAACCAAGGGTCGTGGGTTCGATTCCCACCCGGGACAAACATTCGTGTAATGAACACTTGTGTTTGTTCCGTGTCTGGGTGTTTATATTTGTATTTAAGTATTTATTTGTGGTACCTTCGTTGTTCTGATACCCATAACACAAGTGCTTAAGCTACTTACTTTGGGATCGGAGAAATGTATGTGATGTTGTCAGATAATTATTTATTCATTCAAGTCCGATTCACACTTAACCGGTTCATATTTCCCGTACCTTTCCTAGAAATAGCGGATAGGGGCGAGTAAAAAAGCGAATTTGATTAAATTACACAATAGGTAGTCAATACTGGGGTGAATACGTATTCAGTATTCCATTGGAGTATGCACAATCGCTTTCATACATTTGGATTTTGGTAGAATACTAATAACGGGATAACTCGACTTGGTATGATTTTCCAGTAAGTATATTAGGTAAACATACCTATATATTATGGGGTTAGGGATGTCAGGAAACGCCCCTTCATTCACCATCACCTAACCTCCCCTGTTCGTGGTGCATCCTGTCGAATAACAAAGAAGACCTTGGCAAGCAATTGGTGACGGTATAACCGTCCTAGTTGAAGGCGTAGCTGAACCACAGTCCGATGTTGGCAGCCTCACCGGAGTGAGGAGCTGTGCCCTGCTATCGCCAATCCGACTGCCCAGCGTGGCAATTATGGGTGACATCTGGAGTGTTTGACCAAAGTGTCGTCCAGTGCCCAACAGTGGACTGCAATAGGCCGATGATGATGGGATGTAAGGCCTATCATCTTTACGCTCCAAGCCAACCTCACCTGCCCGTGGTGCATCCTGCTGAACAAACGAGACGCTGGCAACCGACTGGTGGAGGTATGACTATAACAATTGAAGGCGTAGCTAAATGCTAGAGACAGATGACGGGCAGTGCAGCAGCGTCACTAGAGCGAGAAGCTATGCCCTGCGATCTCCGACCCGCCTGCCTAGCGTGGCGATTATGGGTATATCCTCCAGATGTTTGCCCTAAGTGGCCAACAACTGGATAAGACCTATGTGTATGCAATGGACTGCAATAGGCTGATGATGATTATGATGATGAAGGCGACATGAACTCCGTCAACAACTTAAACTTTTCATCACGCGATAGAATGCTACGATATTATGAAAAAAAAATAAGTTTTTAAGACACGAACAATCCTGTATATTATTATATCAGAGGGAAGAACAAAGTTTTCCCTTAACAAGCCTTAACAAGAACGACTCGCAGCCTGTTATCTCAAACAACATATTAATTAGCCCGTGTTGCGTATAATTAGGTAACTGCTCGCTGGTAATTGAAGTGGTCATGATGATTGCACGATAAAGGAGACAGGAATTGAATAGTTTATTAGATGATGTGGCAGTTGGCTGGCCATATCAGCCACAGAAACTATAACCGCTGGGGTAAACGAGTTCTAGAGTGTATGAGGAGCGGAATATGTTCTTATCTCACTCTCTTGGTTTCCATTCTTGGTGGACCTAGTCCAAACCGAATGGAGTGATGATTTGCGCTAAATGCAAACAAGTGCTGGATGTGAGTAGCCCAGAATTAACTAGTGGCGCTTTTAAAACCTATCACCAGCATCAGACCCTTAAACCTTCGGACACAAGTTGATAGCCGATTTATAATGTACTTTAGAATAAGAGTCCATTTGAGAGAAATAAATAAATATTATATATTTTTTATAATGTAAGGTACCTAATTAATGGTACTTTACAAATCATGAATTACGTTCGTTTATTCAGGAACCTGTGAGCATTCTCGTTTCAATAAAATATTTTGAATTCGCGTTCCTAAAATAATAAAACCTTTGAATCACAAATTTCAGCGGTCAAGTTATAATGAAAAGCGGAAAGTTAAAAAGTCTTTGGGATGTTAATATTTTAATGTGCACCCCTGGATAAGGTTGTATTCATATTTATGAGGTTCCATATGTATGACAGTTCGCAAAAAAAGGGGCCAAGTGTAAGTCGGGTTTCCTCATGAAGGGTTCCGTAGCAGCAAGTAACATAAAATGTTATTTTAAGTTTGAGTTGATGAAATGAAAGGTAAATTGCGGTTTACAATTATGACGTACAAAAACTTTACTAGGTACTCTACTTTCTAGATCAAGTTAAAATCAATTTTCGTTGGTAGTTTGCATATAATGAACCTGCAACTTACATTTTTTTTAGTTTTATCAATTTCTTAATTTAGAAGTCAGAAGGGTAACTTTTTACCTGTTTGGAAGTGTATTTCGCGCAAACTTCAATTATGAAAACTATTATGTTTAGACAAATCTAAATCTAATCTAGTTTTCATAATTGAGGTTTCTAAGACCATTTTTGAATGGTCTTAGAAACCTCAATGATTTTTGAAGAATCCGTAGATACTCCACAATTTTATTTTGAGTTTGATGAAAAATGTGTATCAGATCTTGGTAGGAAAGGAGCCAAAAAAAAATTGTATTCTACTTTTTGTGTAAAAATCTTAATCCGATTCACAGTTACCGGACTTAAAGTTTCTGAAAAAAGTGGCTGTGACATACGAATCGACAGACAGACATGACGTATGACGAAGGAACCTGTAAAGGTTACGTTTTTCGCCATTTGGCAACGGAACCCTAAAAATATGTAAATCACTGTTAGTCTTAACGCGTTGACATCGCAAGAGGAAAATATTGTACAGATTTTATATGTACGAGTACATGAGTGAATAGAGAACGAATTATATTAGCATATTTTTGCACATTTTCGAGTTATACTAATATTATGAAAGAAATGGTGTGCATGGATGTAAATAAGGAATGGGGTATTGTTTTTGTTGATATCAGACCGCTTAAAAAAGCGGGTTCTTCTAACAACAAACTCATAGATATATCATCATCATCATTATATAACTATAAAAAAAAAAATATCATCCTGCAAACGTCCACTTTTTTTTATAGTAGCTCGGCATAATGGCTTCCCTTTGCCTGATGGAAAGCGAAAGAGAAGCTCAAGTCGCTGTGACAACGGGCCAGTAACTGGTCCGTCGTCACCTGTCAGTTGCCACCGCCATGCCGGAGCTTTCGCCATTCCGGAGCTCGTGGGGGGTTGGGGTTGGCCCAACCCCCCACGAGCTCCGGAAACCCTACTCACCGGCAGGAACACGACCCAGAGGTCATTTGGCTGCGATATTCTATAGGGTGGAGGTCCATTCCCGGCCTCGCTATGCCCTACCTCTCTTAATCCACTTAATCCTACCTCGCTTAAGTCACGCTTGGCAGGCGGGTTGGTGCTCTCAGTAGGTTTTATTTGTACCCAGGTAAACAGTGCTGCCCGTATCCTGATATCCCCTTAGTCGTCTTCTTCGACACCATGGGATGACATGGGTTGATCCTATTCTTAGTCTGGAAACCACTCGAGGAACGGTACGCGTTTAAGTCGCGAATTCACAAGGGTAACATTGTACATAATTAGCTATAAGTAGATAAGATTAGGTATACTACCGCATTAGATTAGTCTGTAAGGGTATGTAGTGTATTTTAAGTTTAATAAATAAATAAATAAAATAAAAAAAAATAAAAGTCAATCCGGAAGGACAGAATCTGCGCGCGGGAGCAGTCAAGCTAATTTCATCATCAGCCCACATCAGTCTACTCCTGGACATAGGCCTCTCCCAATCTCACTTGCCAGCCGTCCTGCGCAAATCGTCACTCCACCTGGCCTGAGGGCGTCCTACACTACTCTTGCCGATCTCGACACCGGCAAGTACAAGTAGCGTATATTTGTCCCCCATTGAGTACAAGGCTTAGCTCGCGACACAATTATTCCGGCTCTCGCCCCGCTTATAATTAAAACAATTAACGCTCGCATTAAGTTCCTGGAAATAACTGAGTGACGTCACAATGTACAATTTGAAATTCTAATCGCATGCCGCGCTTATTAATTATGAAAATTTTTATACGTATTATTGCAGACATTGTTGGACAAATTGCCGAGAAATGTTCCGTGATTTTTGGGCGAGATTGTTTTGGCGATAAAAGTTGCAGGGGCGATTAATTACAGCAATTTGTTGTGGATACAAATTTTATCAGACACTGCGTGCCGCAGGTGATAAATTGACAAACTTTTCAGTATAGGCTGGGTATCTAATCGTTAAATTTTGCATGCCGCATCGTGTTATCTGGACGAATATATGTACTAGTTAATCATTAAGGCCAGGTGAAGCGACGGTTAGCGCTAGATGGCTGGTAAGTACTGGATGCGAGGAACCTACAATCGAGCAAAGTAGCTAACAATTTGGAGAGAGATCTGGACAGTGAGATGCTAATGATGTGAAAAGTATTTTCCACCGCTCGTTTTCCTCCCATTATAACTCTCGGGGTCCTCAGAGAAGCCTAAGTCGTTGTGGCAACGGTACGGGCTACCAGCTATGCTATGCTATGTATGATCAGCTACTTGGTCCGTTACCTGTCAGTTGCCACCGCCATGCCGGCCCAACCTAACCCCTACGAGCTCCAGAAACCCTATTCACCGTCAGAAACACGACCCGGAGGTCATTTGGCTGTGGAGTTCTATAGGGTGGATGGATTCTATGTGGTCGTTCCTCGGACGGGCGGCTCAACTCGAGCGAAGTTTCGTTATGCCCTATCACTGTTAAGTTTTACGATAAGGCGACTATATCTTAACTAATATTATAAAGCTGAAGAGTTTGTTTGTTTGAACGCGCTAATCTCAGGAACTACTGGTCCGAATTGAAAATTTTTTTTTGTGTTGAATAGAACATTTATCGAGGAAGGCTTTAGGCTATATAACATCACCCTGCAACTATTAGGAGCGAAGAAATAATGGAAAATGTAAAAAAAAAACGGGGAAAAAATAACTATTCCACGCGGACGAAGTCGCGAGCACAGGTAGTGTATAAATATAATGCATCTGACGATAACCGAAATCAGGTGTGACTTTCCATGCTCACCCCTTAGCATGAAATTTCAAGATGTATGCGAAATTAATCCACATTGCGGTTGGTTCGCGTCTGATTAATGAACGCTTCTGCTCGCTTCATTACCCGCTATCAATCATCTACGGCTGTGAGCAAGGGTTGAAAAGTTGCGAATGGCTTTTGCGCGAACGCACGTGCACGATAATTGTAACATACACGTATTTTAAACCATTTATTTAGTACCATATACTCTTTTACAAGAGTAACCACACAATTTCCGAAATATATGGTATAGTAATAATAATTCAAAGCTCTTACGTATATAATTATGCTAAAGTACCTAATGCACAACTTAATAATAACATGTATCACTTATATTGCGAATTTGGCGGTATACAAAATTATGTTATTCGTTACCTCCCGTGCTAGTCGACGACTG
This sequence comes from Conogethes punctiferalis, assembly GCA_031163375.1. Taxonomy (NCBI): domain Eukaryota; kingdom Metazoa; phylum Arthropoda; class Insecta; order Lepidoptera; family Crambidae; genus Conogethes; species Conogethes punctiferalis. The sequence goes on along the minus strand of CM062098.1, from coordinate 6,599,010 downwards.
TGTTACGGCAAGGTAAGAATTTTGTACAAGTGTGAGGTTATCACGGAAGAAATTTATCTACATCGAGTATTTTTTGTTCAAATTTGCATTCCATTGCCGGACATAGATATTTTCTTGACAATATGTAGATAGTTAATATTTTCTATTGTTGAAAGTCAAACATTGTTGTTTTTTTTTTAATTTGATTATTATGTAGCACAACAAAGAAAAAATGGAAAATCTATTGTGTTTGTGTTTTTTTCTTGATCATTTCCATCGTATCGTTTGTTACCCCCCCACCAGGTGACAACTGAGAAACCGACAACCCATTTGTCCTCTCTAGTCAGCAGTGAAAGGGAACAGTTGGCACGAATTGTCACCCCGGTGACAACCGGAAAGACAATTCCCAGCTGTCACCCCGGGGGACAAGGCTAGAGGGGACAACTGGGAACTATCGAATTTTTCGCTACTCTGTGCAAACATCTGGATGATAAGAGATGATAAGAGAGGTAGGGCATAGCGAATCTTCGCTCGTATTGAGCTGCCCGTCCGGGGAAGGACCTCCACCCTATAGAATACCGCAGCCAAATGACCTCCGGGTCGTGTTTCTGCTGGTGAGTAGGGTCTCCGGAGCTCGTGGGGGGTTAGGGTTGGGCCGGCATGGCAGTGGCAACTGACAGGTAACTAACCAGCTACTTGCCAGTTGTCACAGCGAATTGGGCTTCTGTTTGGCTTTCCATCAGGCGTAGGGAAGCCATTATGTGGAGCTACTATAAAAAAAAAATGATTTACCCATAATGGCCATTCTGAGCCGGGTTACTCATCGCAGGCTGTAGCTCATTGCTCTGGTGACGCTGCTGCCCGTTATCGGCCTATGGTACTAAGGCTTCCTTCAGATTGACGTTTAACCGCCATCAAACCGCCGTCAAACCGCTACCCCTGTTCACACTACGAACGCGGCGGGGCGCGGCGTTCAAACTGCGGTTTGGCGGTTGATCCGCTACCCCTGTTGACACTATCGGCGGCGGCGGCCGCGTTTTGACATCGGCGGGCTAGGGCTGCTCTATAGTCAAATTGGGAATATCGATGAAAGTAGAAGACAAATGCCCATCGCGAATCTTACATATGCAAAGTAAGTGTATCTGCACTACGTAGTGTCACTAGGAAAATAACTTAGTGCCGACGTAAGTTCTTTAGTGTAGGTACTCTCGTAATTAATGGTTCACAATTGGTGGGCAGCAATACTATCCATATTTTGGATAAAATTTTCAGCTACTAAATATTTTTAGCTAGAAGATAATTATACTCTACCACAAGTCAATGTCGCAAAATTTCATATTCATTAATTCTAAAGAGGTTTGCTTTTGTCGGGTGAGCAATATCCACCACTCCCTGAACTCCGCCAGTGCCTTCAACTCCCATTACGTAAAACAGTACTCGAAGGTAATATAGAATAGGAAAGAAAGGATGAGAGAGGCCACGACGACCATTACACAACAGCTAAGGAGAAAGTTATTTAACTATTTCATAAGTGATAATAATGGCCCGTTTGCACTATAAAAATAAATTACCTTTCTTTACTCTTTGTCGAAATATTTTTTCAAGAAAGTATCTATTTCCATTTAAAATTATTTTACTTTTCAGCTTATTATATTTAGATATTATCGAAACTTTAATAGCACTATACCTCCATCACTAGCTAGTGACATTTCTTCTTCTGTTATAAAGAACGTAACTTTACACGGTTAAAATAAAATATGAAACAAATTTATTTGAATTTATAAACTATGGTGGAAAATATAAGTACACGATGAGGCCACACTAATTATTTAGAAATGGTTATTAAACTATGGATACATTTTTAGTTAGCATTTTTCTATACCAAAAATCAAACATTATTCTCTATGAAATACGAAATAATGGAAATCTGAACATGATTAATTCATGAATACTTCTATTCTACCTATTTCAATCTACCTATTTTATGTGGCTTTAGGGAAAGGATTTTTTAAAAGAATATTAGTAGATTTTAATAAGTTTTCCTTGTTCAATAATATAACATATTTGATTAAATTGAAAATGTAAATTGTAAGTAAATTAAAAGCACCGTAAACTGCCATCGGTTCCGGTGCAACATGTTCTCATGTTGCAAAATCTCGTTCCTACTTCCCTGAGGATTCAAACCACATAGAGATTTTGGTCAACACCTGTTGTGATTTCCACGGCAGTAAATACTCTTTCCAGGTGTAATTGAAACTTTTCAGAAGGGCCCTTCTCGTACAAGGCATCAAAAGTTAGGAGTGGGAGTCTTTGACGTCGCTCGCTCGCGCGTCGACGATGGCACCGACATGACTGATGTGTACTTCTCCAATGGAAAGTACCAGGAGTGCATAATCACATAGGAAGTTTAAATTATTCAATTCCTATACAAGAAGCATTGTAATATTTGATAAAAATTTCTTTAAGTATTATGGGAACGAAAACTCCCATTAGATCTACCGTAAAAACAGGTAGTAGAATACAACATAATACATCATAATTTTAGTATGAAGTAAGTAAATACAATAATTCTTTATTTTCGCAACGCGCTTCAAAAATGGTTACGTTCTGTTAGTAGATACGTAATTGTTTTATTTTTAGTGTTGTTACAATTTAATCGTTACGTTAATGGATCATAATGATTAATCGATATGTGAAGAGTACAAATTGTAATCACAGCATGGGTCACCAGAAAGTTAAACGGTCACTAGGAATCGTTAATTATTTGCTGTTCGCTTAAGACAATTGTGACAACTGTATTAAATGTGAGTTTATGAAATTTATTTCTTAAGTGAAGATGTTATTATAGATAAAAATACGATAATATTATGATTTAATCAAAACTTAACTTTTGTAATAATATTTGAAGTTTGTAGACGTCAATAAACTTCTCATTTGCAATCAATTTAGTACTCATGGCTCTCAAATAAGTTAAATTGTACTTCTTCTTAAGGTGACCAGAAAGTAATATAGAACAGTAAACAGTCGTGTATCCTATTCACAAAAACAGAGTAACTAAAGTCACACATAAATTATCATTAAAGCGATTATCGATGTTTAGATTGTAAAATCATTTGGTACTTGAATCGATTTATTCTCACTAAAGAATCAACTGTTATCTATAGCCGACCATCGATCTACAACACTACCAGCTGCCGAACCGCAAAACCGCGACCGCTAGTGTGAACACCTCGACCGTTTTGCGGTTGATCGGCGGTCGATTTGCGGTAGCCGCCGGGCGGATCAACCGCTAGTGTGAACGAAAATAAACGCTAGTATGAACAGGCGCTTAGATACGCTTTCAATCGTGATGGTCATACTGCCGCCAGTCGGTTGTTATTCGGCAGGATGCGCCACAAGCAGATGACTTGTAGCGAAAACGTGATAGGTCGCTCCCGATCATCCCTTTCAAGATGTATGAGAAATTAATCCATGTATAGGTACATAGGTAGTATAGGTACTCTAGAAGCAATAAACATTTCATCGAGTTGTAGCTACTACCGAAACAAGTTCCAACACTTAGTGTATAAAATCGTTAATAAACAAGTCAGTCGTGCAGTATTAATGAACGCGCGTCCGGCGCAGGGCGGTCGAGGGCGATCGAACTATTAAGGGGTCCCTAAGTCGTGGAGAGAATCCTTCCCGGCTGAAACCGTTCGTTCTTTTTTTTCCTGCGATCACCGATCCACCTGCTTAGTGTGGCGATTATACTACAGACTGCTTTTAGGCAAACGTACTTGAGTAAGGCATATTGAAATGATTGAACAACAAAAATAGCGTGTCTTTTTTTTATAGTAGCTCGACATAATGGTTTCCCTACGCCTGATGAAAAGCGAAAGAGAAGCCCAATTCGCTGTGACAACTGGCAAGAAACTGGTCAGTTGCCACTGCCATGCCGGCCCAACCCTAACCCCCCATGAGCGCCGGAAACCCTACTCACCAGCAGAAACACGACCCGGAGGTCATTTGGTTGCGGTATTCTATAGGGTGGAGGTCCTTTCCCGGACGGGCGGCTCAATTCGAGCGAAGATTCGCTATGCACTACCTCTCTCAATTCTTCTTTTCTACGAAGAAGTGGTCCTGCTATTTGCCGGATATGTAATGTATGTCGTATATATCGATATACGATATCTTTAATTAAATATTTCTATGTCGTGCCTCACTCTTTCTATCTTGCTGTTCTCTACCCAAAGACTGTCGGGGAGAGATAGATATAAAACGCTCATAGAGATAAAACTGTCTAAATTGAACAACATAAGTCAATTTTTGTCTAGTTCTATCTCCATTTTTAGTGTACAATAAAAGCTATCTTTATTTGAATACTAGCTGTGCCGGCGGCATCGCACGCGTGGATATTGTGTTCCAAAAATAACGGACTTACATAAAATGGTACCTAATTTAAAGTTAGACCTCTAGAAATACGAGTAGGTTGGTGAAAACCGCATTCAATCCATGCACTGGTTTACGAGCGATGCGCGTTCAAACATATAGATAAAAATTTCACCCGTTTTCCCAACACTTACCTTCACTGCTCTGCTTTCATGTACAGAATTCATAATGTGATTCTGTCTGATTCGGAATGTTGCTTCTCTTACTTTCGTATTTACATCTATCTCAAACTCTATTGAGCAAAGAACTCGATACTCCTTTGTATATCAGATCTAACTAAACCTCTATTGCTAAAAGCCGACCCACACTTGCCCCGTTTTTTCCATTCCAATGAAACTGCACAATGTGACACAAATGATTCTGCAGTGACACAGCGCTTCCATATCGATACGGGCAGTCCTCATATCGGTACAATATCTGGTGCCTTTGATGGACGAGGGAAAAATTAATGCCGAATTGAAACAGGCAAAGTCCTAATTTGACGACCAGTTCGGTTTAGTTCTGCGCTGCGTATGGCAATGTCGTGACCGGTTTTAGTAAATGAGTATTTTTTCTTTTATAGTAGCTCGACTATTAAGCTAGTTTCCAGGATAATCATAGCACTTAAGAAAAAATCGTCTGATCAAAGACCTTTAAAAAATCGTCTTTGCAAACTGTAGAGGAAAAAGCTTCACAACTGAAAAAGGTCCGCAATGTTTTTCTCCACGCTAATAATATTCCCATTATAATGTACCCACTTACAAAACTTTAACTTTCGCTCGAGGAATTTCCTCTTCTCAACGGCACAAGAAAGAAAAATGTACATACTGGAACGAAATTAAACGTCAGTTATATGTCACTCTTTACTTGATAGCTCGAAAGTGCGGCGGCTTAAAGCATGAAAATTTTACTTTATTTACCTATTCTAAGGTAAGCTATGGTATAATTTAAAAATTTAGACTTTTAATTTAATTTATTTAAAATTTTAGGTTATACTTATAACATACTCGTACTTAACTGAAATATTATGTTCGACCTAAAAGATTGCAACAGAATGTACAGACAGGCTCGGTGGCTCATTTGGTAGTGACCTCTGCCCTCTGAGCCAAGGGTCGCAGGTTCGATTCCCGCACAGTACAAACATTTGTGTTCATGAACATGTCTGTTTGTATTGGTCTGGGTGTTTTCTATGTATATAATTATATATTTATTTACAAAAAAAAAGTATATAAGTAAGTTTATCAGTTGTCTAGTACCAATAGTACAAGCTTCGGCTTAGTTTGGGGCTAGGTGGCGCTGTGTAGCCCAGTGTGGCATGTCTTGGGTTATATATTTATTTATTAGAATTTTAAAAAAGCGAAGCCATAAATAGTAAAAATTATAGGAGATTCATGCAGCTAAGAGATCTATATGTAAGAAGTACGCTGAGCAAATACGCAGTAAGATAACTTACTGCTTTTTTAATACTAGAAGAGGATAAATAGTAAATACTTGCAATGCAAACTAAAATATTATACATACATTGAAAATAAAGGTATATTAAAGGTATACAAACATATTAGAAATGAAGAGATTAAAAAGCAATGATCATCCTGAATGCTCCTTTTAAAAAAAAAATGGATCACAAGAGTTTAATATCTTATATCATCATCATCAGCCTATTACAGTCCACTGGACATAAGCCTCTCCAGTTGTTCGTCACTTAGGGCAAACATCTGGAGCATATACCCATAATCTCCACGCCGCGGACAGGCGGGTTGGCGATCGCAGGGTGCAGCTTCTCGCTCCAGTGACGCTGCTGCCCGTCATCGGTCTGCGGCATTTACTTACGCCTTCAATTGTGATAGTTATACCGCCACCAATCGGTTGGCGCTTCTTTTCCCTCCAAGCCTACCTGCCCGTGGTGCATCCTACCGAATATCTTATATAAGTACAAGTAATGTAAATCCTCTGTGAAGAGCAGAAACTCAAAATAAGCTACAAGATAGTCCGATCCCAAGAAAGCACTCATAATTTTCTGTTATGAGAAAGGCAACGATAACTTTTAGTTTAAACTACAACGTACCCGCTCTCCGGAGCGATGGTACGTCCTGGGACATATTTACCAGTGTTACAAGACCCGCCATACGTTTATAAAGGCTACGCCAAAATCTAGTTTTCCGGGTCTCGTCTAGGGAATACCGCGCTCGCCTTTATAAACTGTGTTGTGAAATAAAAAGACGCATGTGCAGGGTTAAGTTTCAAAGAGGTTGCATATAACCTGGCCTTAAATTGACTTTTCCGTCGAGGGTTAAAAGTTAAAACCCGTTGCAAGGATTAGATTAAAAGTTTGTTAAGAGTTTTTCTACCTCTAGTTTTTCATACTGTATGACTGTAAAGTTGCAACAAAATCGGCTTTGTAGTTTCTACGTGAAAGGGTAACAAACATCCATTCATACAAACTTTCTGGTTTATCTATTTATATTATAAACTAGCCACCCGTCCTCGCTTTGCTTCGGTATTCGCTATCTATTTAAAAAAACTGCATCGAAATCCATTGTGTAGTATTAAAGATATATGCATATGAAGGGACAGACATGAAAAGCGACCTTGTTTTATACTACGTAGTGATGAAAAAAATATGAGAGAGCGAAAATTTGTTTAAATGGATGGATGGATAGATAAATGTTTGTTCTACTCTACTTTTTCTCGTGAAAACTATTAAATTATAATGAAACTTTACAGTAATCATATAGACCATGTTTCAAATTGACATTATAAGTTATCTTAATCTTAACTAGTATTATAAATCTGAAGAGTTTGTTTGTTTGTTTGAACGCACTAATCTCAGGAACTACTGGTCCGAATTGAAAATTTATTTGTGTTGAATAGACCATTTATCGAGGAAGGCTTTAGGCTATATAACATCACGTTGCAACTATTAGGAGCGAAGAAATAATGGAAAATGTAAAAAAAAAAACGGGAAAAGAATAACTATTCCACGCGGAAGAAGTCGCGAGCACAGCTAGTGATTTATAAGAATATTATCAAGCGGTAGAGCCGTAGGCTGCATCTAGTAATACTTAGTGAAATCAAATATCTCTAAAAGGTTGTGATACATAGGTATGACTATAGTATTAATGTATGTGCAGAGATATCCTTCGGGCTATGTGTAGAGCTCTCTATGTGGTATGCAGCGACCACAAGGCTTTTAAGCTCACCCTTTGAAACCGTAGGATCATCGATTTCCATCAAAGACATCGAACTGCAAACTACTTCGGGTAACGGCATGGTTTCGTAATCTCATGTTTTATGATAAGAATATTGCAGAACTGTTACTTAAATTTAATACATTTGTAAAGATAGATTCTGTATTTTACACAAAACTGCTGAATTAAAACTAGGCACAAATGTAGGTACATCAATGTATAATATGATCTTAGATATCTTTTTGCAAAAAAAAAGTGATTAACGTTCAGTGCCCCATTTGATAATTCAATTTTGTAAACGAGTATGTTAGGTCATTTATGAGAAAAAAAATACATTACTATGATGTAAGTATTTGTGTTTTGAAGTGTGTATTAGACGAATTTGTGCAACTGTATTATCGATGCGCGCAACGTAGTAGAAATATAGAGATCAAGAAATTCTACACTAATTAAGTATTTTCAATTAAAATCTAAAGTGTGTGTTAAAAATACAGGAAAATGTAAAAAAAAGTTCGTAGAAATGACTTAATTTGAAACCAGTCGAAAATGATCACGAATCAAAAGTGATTCAATCTCATGAAGTCATTCCGAAACTACATAATATCATCTTCATCGTCCGCCTCCTGCAATTCACTGCTGGACATCCACATCGCTCAAAACTTTAATGTCACATAAAAGCACAAATCAAACAATAGATAAAGACAACTTAGACATACAAAACTCATGTAACTATCATCAGTTAATATATTATTAATCATCCAACAACAAACTTAACCAAAACTTTGAATAGAGAATTTGTTCACACTATCTGAGCACAACAATATAAAGTTATTTCAAACGGAATGAAATATTCACGGAATTCCAAATTCCATAACAAATTCGGAATAGAGCAACAGATGAGACAAATCTATATGTATCTCACAACATCGTTTATTTACTAGAACCATGGAAAAACAATGAAATGAATGCGCTCGAATTTTTCGACGCAAAATATCTAAAGAGTTTTTATATTTTGACGCACGTGTTTTATTTAAAAAGGTTGTTTGATTGGGTTGGCTGCGATAGTTTTTTTATGTGATTTCGATTGAACTAGTTCAATTAATTCTGCAGAAGTGATTGACAGCTAGGATCCATGAGGATCAAGCGAAAAATAATGTTCTATCTACGTTGACAGATTCTTTATAGCATGGAATACAGATATTTACAGCAAATTGTATTGCAGACATCTTGTAGTATAATTTAGGTTAGGCGGTCTTATCGTTTATAAGCGAACTCTTCTCGATATTTCTTTATATATATTTTTGTACTCAATTTATAGCTTTGCATTGTATAAGTTTAAATTTTCTTATTTATAAACGTTGTAATACAAAAATTGTAAGAATTTTGGCGATGAAAAAGAGTAACTATTTAGTTTCTTGCCGGTTCTTCTCGGTAGAAAATGACCTTCCGAATCCAGTAGTAGATTCATTATTTGTTCTTGCAAATATTTGACGATTCATAAGTGCTTGTCATAAGCCTACTTGAATAAAGATATATTTCATTTCGACAACCTTTAGGTAAAAAAAAGACGTACATAAGTAGTTTACGATCTTAGATTTTATCCCATTCGCAATGGCTGTAAGGTTGCTATATCAGTCCACTGCTGGACATAGACGTACATAGTTGTTCACCAGTTTGGGAAAACATCTGGAGGTTTTACCAATAGGTAAATTGGCACGCTTTGCATGGCGTAACTCCTCGCTCCGGTGACGCTGCTGCCCGTCGTTGGCCTGTGGTATTTAGCTACGCCTTCATTTGTGATGGTTATACCGCCACCAGTCGCTTGCCAGAGCCTCGTTTGCTATTCAGCGGAATGCACTACAGGCAGGTGAGGGTGGCTTAGAGCGAATGGATGATAAGTCGCTCCCTTACACCCCTGATAGGTAGTTCCCTTATAATTTTAACGATATTTCATAAACGGTAATTCTACAAGCGTCCTCGCGTTAAAGCGAGTGTTTTAAACACTTAATTACAAAGCACAATATAATGTTGCCGAGTATCTGTGCATTCCACGGGGTAATTTAGCGAGCGCCACCTCTCGGGGGTCGCTGAACATAATTAATTTTAACCCCCGTCTACTTGCTTTTGCACTTAGCAACTTTTCAAGGAGAGGTACTGAAAAGACAACACTCTTATGATGAGCAGTTTGGTTGAGTGGCAGTAAACGATCTCTTTCATACAATTGTCGCGGGTTCGTTTCCCGCACAGTACACATATTTGTGTGTATAAAAATAATATTGGTATTTGCTATGTAGTGTTAGAGGAGAATAATCAACAGCTGCGGCACAGCACTATTCGCCACGCTCAAGAGTCACCGCACTAACGTTGACAGTTGAAGTTTGACACTGACAGCTGTCATAGAGCTCCCGCGGATTTTACTAATTTCTCTCTCTGGTTGAATGAGTTTTTGTAATCGGATTCTGTTATTAAATACTTTCAGATTTATCAATTCTTGTGTTATCAGTAGCTACATAAAATACGTATTTATCAAAAAAAAACACAAAAAGTAACTTGCAAGTGATGCCCCCAATAAAGACAAACTTTTTTTCCTGCCTACGTATAAAAAAAATGGAATACCGCAGCTGAATGACCTTCGGGTCGTGTTTCTGCCGGTGAGTAGGGTTTCCAGAGCTCGTGGGGTGAGCGCTGCATCTGCAGCCGGGGAGTTATGGTCGGCAACGCGCGTGTGATACTCCTGGTGTTGCAGGCGTCCATAGGCTGTGGTAACCGCTTAACATCAGGCGGGCATCAACCGTAGGCTTGTTTGCCACCTTTGTGGTAAAAAAACGTAATTTTATAAACATTATCTTCTGTCTGAAAAAAGCAATTTTTAAAAAGCGTAACTTTATTAAATGACTCTTTCTGCATTTCTGCTGGGCTTCAAATAATTTCAATGAGAAAATAATATCCACATTATGAGAAAACAATGGTTATTAAAACTGAAAATGAAATAAGTCTCAGTATGTAGCACACGTTTATCCTATGGAAGTCAAACGAAGAAAGTAATTTTCCATTATATAATAGCATTTTTAAATAACAAAAGTGAACAAAAAAATACTTTTGCCTTGAACTAAAGATATTTTTTCCAAGAACACACACCTTTTAGCCTTTTCTGAGACGAACATTAATAAATTATTTTTGCTTCGTTTCTACACACACGATTCTATTTTGCCTAAGTGCACATGACGGCGTATTTCTGTACCAGTGGGCAAAGCAAAACGCAAAAAGACTCATATTCTTGTTTTATATCTAAAGAATTCAATAGTGAATATTTGAAAGTGAAATCGTGAATTTCGTGATGTTTGTATTCTATACCTTACTCAGTATTATTATTTGTATTAGATTAAAAATAAAAAAACATTTTTATCATCATCATCAGCCAATATTTGACACATATTTTTCATTTAAACAAATAATAGCAAAAAAACAAGGCATCAAAATGTAGGAGTGGGGGTCTTTAACGTCACTCAGTGGCGATAAATCTCCCACTCTTTGACGTCACGCGTAATTTTAGCGGGCTATAGGTAGTATCTTTGTCATTTTTCAGAATGAAAAAATACACACGTGTCTTTACTTTTTGAACAATCTAAAAAACGGACTAACTACATTTTTAACGGCAACAGGCGGGTTGGCGATCGCAGGGCGTAGCTCCTCGCTTCGCTCGCCTGGCAATAGGTCTGTGGTATTTAGCTACGCTTTCATTCGCAATGGGTATAACGCCACCAGTCGACTGCCTGAGCCTTTATTATTCGGCAGGATGCACTACGGGCAGATGAAATTGGCTTGAGATGAGGAATATGAGAGCAAAAAGATGAGAGGTCGCACCATCAAGCAGTAGATTGCAATAGGCTATTAATGATGATGACCAAGCCCTACGAGAGAAACAGTTTTTTGTACAAGAGATAGTTCATATTCTATGACCTTCAAGAGAGGTAGGGCATAGCAAATCTTCGCTCGAATTGAGCTGCCCGTCCGGGTAGGACCTCGACCCTATAGAATACTGCAGCTAAATGACCTCCGTCGTGTTTCTGTCGATGAGTAGGGTTTCCGGAGCTCGTGGGGTTAGGGTTGGGCCGGAATGGCGGCGGCAACTGACAGGTAACTGACCAGTTACTTGCCCGTTGTCAAAGTGACTTGGCCTTCTCTTTCGCTTTCCATCACGCGTAGGGAAGCTATTATGTCGAGCTACTACCAAAAATCCCTAATTGCGTATCGTGATAGATTACACATAATTATTTGGTTAAGTTATGTTTGGGAACGATATTTCCTAAACAGTCTTTAATGTGTTTACTCACTGGATAATATTTTTCATTCCAACATTCTAATAAATAACTATGAACTGTTCTAAATCTGCATCGGCCAATTAAGAGAAAAATTTCACCATTCAAATAGCAAAGTAAAACTCGCAGCCGGCAAAAGAGCTGATTAAAATACAAGCAAGTCCGTTAAGTTTCAAACTTAATTTATTCATCGTGCTTATTCTACCATTTAATTTTACTTGCGCAATTAATATTTGATTCTGTTGCATTAAGATGGCGCTAGATTTTACTTGACTGTTGAGTTTTGATATTGTATCTTAGTAGCTATTTAATATGGTACCACCCTATAGAATACCGCAACCAAATGACCTCCGGGTCGTGTTTCTGCTGGTGAGTTGGGTCTCCGGAGCTCGTGAGGGGTTAGGGTTGGGCCGGCATGGCAGTGGCAACGGACAGGTAACTAACCAGTTACTTGCCAGTTGTCACAGCGACTTGGGCTTCTCTTTGGCTTTCCATCAGGCGTAGGGAAGCCATTATGTCGAGGTACTATAAAAAAATGATGTGCCATAAAGAATCCTGTCTATACTGTAAGTAAACATTAAAATTTAATAAACGCACTTAGCCGGTCCTTTTTTGAGAGATATGTCACTAGGTACCTACCACTTACACTCATCATTTAAAAAGCTGTGAAAGAATAACCGACTCGGTGGGTCCATTGGTAGTGACTCCTGCCTTCTGAACCAAGGCTTCGATCCCCACCCAGGACAACATTGGTGTGATGAACATTAATTGTGTTTGTTCCGTGTCTGGGTGTTTATATTTGTATTTAAGTATAAATTTGTGGTACCTTCGTTGTTCTGATACCCATAACACAAGTGCTTAAGCTACTTACTTTGGGATCGGAGCAATGTATGTGATGTTTTCTGATTAGATTAGATTTAATAAACCAATTTCGGTCAAACTTAACTAAAACGATAAAAACCACACACACAAAACATCGAACTTTTTATACGTCGGCGGTTTAAAAGTAGCTAAAAATCAATAAATACGCATCCAATTTCAAATAAATTGGTCCCCACATATTTCATGTTCCGGGAATAAATGTTTCCCCCCCGTGTAATCAATACATTACGTATCAAATATTCACGCTCGTATTTTATAAAAAAAATGTTTTTGCATTACCGACAAAAATAATTTATTACTAAGGTGAAATATTACCTCAAGGCAAAAAAAACATGTTGAAACTTTGAAGATTGTAGTCACTTAGATAAAAAGAGGAGATGAAATGTAATATTAGAAACATTAATGAATAACGCTGGACTACATAGCCTAGTTCCTAAACTAAACAGAAGCTCGTACTATGGGTACTAGACCACTGATTTACTGTCTTGATAACTTTTTTTTGTAAATAAATAATACATCAACATCAGCCTATGAATTGGTGTCCATTGCTGCACATAGGCTTCTTCAGTTGTTCGCCACTATGTTTGTCTTTTAATCGTATGATTTTATCATGTATTAGAATAATAAATCTAAATAACCTAATGTGTTTGACTTATAAATGGATTTCTATTCTATTCTTCAAATGAACGACTTTAACATTTGTCATGTTATCAGAAAGGTATCGACTTTACTTTACAAAAGCAATTCCGTAAAGTACCTACATACTAGATAATTATCTATTACCACTACTTAGTCGTAATAGTTACTGTACTATCAAGTAAGTGCTTGGCTTATGAATTTATGTCAAGACAGAACGAAATTCTTTGTTAGTTTATGAAATAAGAACAAATTAACCTGTTTATTTATGCAAGTTGACCCTTCACCGGTCACCTGCTTTTTTATGTAAGTGTTGGCCAACAAATGGTAACCAAATCATTAAACGCTAAACGTTTAGCGATTTGGTCACCCACGTTTGTCCATATGGTAAAAAGTGTCACAAGTCTAACCTAACCTAACCTAACCTACTGTGTCAGATTTGTGATGAAGGTGTTTTTTTGGTTGCCCCCGCTTTAAAAAATACATGATTTTTTTTTAAATCTCGTTGTTTCACCCAAATGACTGGCTCGGTGGCTCAATTGGTAGTGACCTCTGCCTTCTGAGCCAAGGGTCGTGGGTTCGATCCCTACACATTACAAACATTTATGTGCATGAACATGTCTGTTTGTATTGGTCTGGGTGTTTTCTATGTATAATATGTATTTATTTACAAAAAAAAAGTATATAAGTAAGTTTATCAGTTGTCTAGTACCCATAGTACAAGCTTCGGCTTAGTTTGGGGCTAGATAGCGCTGTGTGGCCCAGCGTGGCATGTCTTGGCTTATTTATTTATTTATTATTTATAAATTTTTGATATGCCAAAATTATGCAATTCAAATGCAAAAAGAAAAAATAATATGCTAAACAGGAAGAAAATATACCTAGCACTAAATATGCTAATATGGCAACACTGGCGCCTCTACCGGTAGTCAATGAAACAATTCCACGATATGATCGATTGAGATTGATCGTTTCATGAAATAGCAGTGCGTCTAGCTGGCCTATCGTCAAACGATATCTTATCATTGATCTGGCCTGGGCACATCATGATATGGCCAATGGACATGAAACATTCCATGAAATAGGCGAATTCTACGATGTGGCCACGACATAAGCACCCTTATAATAGGTCTACCACCTTACAAGAAGCCTGCCTAGCGTGGTGACTAAGGCAAATCCCCCCATTTGTAAACAGTGGACGTATGAAGGCTGATGATAATGATGGTTGCCTAGAAGCATTCTATTTGTATTGCATAAACGTTGTATTCTACATAAATCTTCTAAAAAGAAAAGTTTCATCCTATACGCTCGGTTCCTGAAGATTTTACTACAAGGGTTTAAGGAGATTCAGGAAATTGGTGATTCGCCAAAGCGAAAAATTCCAACGGAACAGATATCCTGATATAAAAACAGTTGAGTTTGGACGTGACGGAGTCCTGGGTGGCCTTTGAGGAAATATTCTATTTAGAACGCGCGTAGAATGGAAAGATGTACAAATGAAACGTGTTTGATTAAGAAGAGTCTATCGGGGGATAATGGTATTGTATTAAATATTCACATTTTAGAAACAAAATAATTTGAGCATCGGAAATCTCAATTAAAACATTTTTTTAAAGTTATAAGTAAAGTTCAGAGTCCACTGCTGGACGTAGGCATCTCCAGTTGTTCGCCAGTTTGAGCAAACATCTGGAGGCTTTACATCGCAGGGCGTAGCTTTTCGCTCCTGTGACGCTGCAGCCCGTCATGCTTGTAGTATTTAGCTACGCCTTCAATCGTATTAGTTATACCGCCACCAGTCGGTTGACAGAGCCTCGTTTGTTATTCGGCAGGATGTACCACTGGCTGGTGAGGGTGACTTGGAAAGAAAAGACGATAGGTTAAATCCCAAAAACTTGTATGGAAAGCATGATTCGTGTTTCTGCCGGTGAGTAGGGTTTCGGGAGCTCATGGGGGGTTTAGGGTTGACCCGGCATGGCGGTGGCAACTGACAGGTAACGGACCTGAGTTAGTTGCCAGTTGTCACAGCGGCTTGGGCTTCTCTTTCGCTTTCCATCAGGCGTAGGAAAGCCAATATGTTGAGCCACTATAAAAGAAAATGATTGGTTTCTCATAGGTATGTATAATCCGCTAAGTTTAGCTGTTATTCATATTACCTGCTATTGAATAGAAAGAAAATCTATGACTTAAATCGTTAGTTATATTGAATTTGGACCAGATTTTTTGATACAAGAATTTTTCTTAAATTTTTTCCAAGTGCCTATGTATTTCGTGAATTATAAACATGTTATTAAAATAGATAGGTAGGTAGCTACTTACTTTTCGTTCAAAAATAAAAAATAAGGCTTATAAATAAACGATTTGAATGATTGCGTTGACTCCAACGATAAATCAGTCAAGAAAAAATATACTCCTTATAAGAACGTTGTGATTCCACAAATACATTTTCTAAATATATCTAGCTTCAGCTATAAATCTAGAAAGCTAAACATACAAAGGCGAGGCATTACAATGGGCATTTGTATGTGAATGGTTACATATCAATCACTTGGTTAGATAAATAATCTTACGCCGGTATCTCACTCTGTATTTATAGGAATTTTCGTTTCTATAAAAATGTTATCTTCTTGCGGAATAAAGTATTTGACTATGTTTCATTGGCGTAACTGTAGGGGGAGTTCGAGAGACTTTATCAGGTAGGAGAGATGAACCACCATTTAAAAATCAACATAAATTTTGCTCTAACGATACGTCAACAAGACGGTCATTTGTAGACCTCGGTTGTAAACCGACTTGACGTTCCGTTAAGGGGCTGCGCAGACGACAGACTTTTTGTGCGATAGAGTCTGCGTCTAAGACATTTAGAAAGAGCGTCTAGGTCTGCCGACAGAATGATCGAAAATGTGCGTCGTGTGCGTTGAGTCTGTGTAATATCCGCGACAGATTTTTAATCTCTAACCATCAGGCGAATCGAAGTCAAACGCAAACCCATTTAGAATAAAAAATGAGTATGTACTTAAACTTTTCATTTAAATCCTTTTTATGCTTTATCTTTTGAGTGGCAATATTAACCCTTTTCGCCCTTTTCTGTGACCATTACTAGAACACACCTAGAATTTCTTCTGGTGTATTTATTTACGTCTACAAAAATCATCTAGCCCCATTATTTTCTTGTTAAGCTCATAACGGGCAGAACACTTAGGCTACTATATATGTAAGTAATATACAAGTAGCTAATGAAGGGCAACTAAATTAACCCATTAATTCTCGTAAGTGCGTATCGCTCTTTCGTTCTAGCGTACCCTTAAACTGGGCTTAATCAGACCCATTTTTACTCTCTCTAAGAAAATAAAACATGATATAAAAATCGCACTGTATTTTTTTATAGTGGCTCGACATAACGGGCAAGTAACTGGTCAGTTACCTGTCAGTTGCCACCGCCATGCCGGCCCAACCCTAACCCCCCATCAACATCATCATCATCAGCCTATCGCATCATAGACCTCGCCTTTCGTCATTTAGGAAAATCTGGAGGCTTTACTCATAATCGCCACGCTAGGGTAGGCGGGTTCGCTCCGGTGACGCTGCTGCCCGTCATCGGCCTGTGGTAATTTAGCTACGCCTTCAATCGTCATGTTTATACCGACACGTGTCGAAGCCAGGGCCTCGTCTGTTATTCAGCAGAATGCACCACGGGCAGGTGAGGATGGTTATATAGTAACTACCTACTTAAATTAATGGATTAGGGAATGTAAGGGAGCGACCTATCACCTTTTCGCTCCAAGCCATCCTCACCTGCCCGTGGTGCATCCTGCCGAACAACAAACGAGGCTCTGGCAAACCGATCGGCGGCGGTAAAACCATCACGATAGAAGGCGTAGCTAAATACCATAGGCCGATGACGGGCAGCAGCGTCACCGGAGCAAGAAGCTACGTCCTGCGATCGCCAACCCGCCTGTCCAGCGTGGCGATTATGGGTATATCCTCCAGAGGTTTGCCCTGGGTGGCGAGCAGGAGAGGCATAGGCCTCTGGACATAGGTCCAGCAGTGGACTGCAATAGGCTGATGATGACTGAAATTAATGGTAACTATTTTTACTATGTTATACGTTCCACCCTCCAATGATAAACTTGCTATCTTTTATAGAGGCCAGTAGCCTGTTTGCATTTTGTGGTCAATTTGCCGGGAAAGAAGTAGTGACCCTTCGCATTGGGTCGAATAGTCAATTTGTTAACAGTAAACAGGAACAGTGAAGTGAGGATGTTTGTTTGTGGTAGCGTTTTAAACATTATTTATTTAATATGTTAGACTACAAAGCTTTGATCTCGTAGAAAAGTTAAAAGACTTAATCTATCAGTATAATGGATTAACCATTATATTTTGGGGAGTATGAAACTTAATTACATAAAGGCGTGTTGCCGTAAAAATTTAATTAGTCCTTATTTTAGATTGTTCAAAAATAAAAGACACACACAGTTTTTCATTTGTAAAGACCAAAAATTACAAAGATATAGCCCGTTAAATTACGCGTGACGTCAGAGTGGATTTTTTTTTGCCACTGAGTGACGTCAAAGACTCCAACATTTTGATGCCTATCTTTGTTATTTTCTGTTTAAATGAAAAAAGGAAAAATACATGTCCAATAAATTTTTATAATCTAAAATACGGACTTAATTTAATTATTTTGACCCTGGAAACATCGCTATTTAATTATCACCGCCCCTTTTTTATCACCTGGCGAATAGATGGAAAGGACAGCCCTTTCCATCTATATTGTGCCAACTGGATACAATATACACACGATGGGCATACTAATCCATCAACTTTTCGCTGCTTTCAGTATGATTTATTCAATCCTTTCATTCTTTTGACGGGAAACTATAAGCACAGTATACCATACCAAATACTAGCAACTGGTAGAAAGACACACACAACATTCATACACAACATTTCATACGCACAACATTCATCATCATCAGTTATTAGGACAACCAACAAGATTAACACCATTACATAACATTTATCGACTTTAGGCCTTCAGCAATCAGAGAAGGGCAAAGTCCGGGTGCTCAAAACTATAGATAGATGGATAGTCTTTATCTGCACACCAAACAGATGACTTAAAACTAGGTACAATGACATCTCGACGTACAAACAAGGCGGCCTTATCGCTTTCAGCGCTCTCTTCCAGACAACTTTTGGGAACTATAGAAAAAAATATTTAAAAATGATTGTAAAAATCTACGACACATCCACTCTTAGGCGTTCTGGGCGAGAAGGACGAATCCTGTTTAATCTGAACCACTCGCCGACAAAACACAGATGGTGTTTGCTACAAGTATTTAGCCCATTTTCGAACCCTTCTGAATTACCATATTTTTATCAAAATTGTGGCTTAAAAAAAAAAGGTTTAAATTTTTATTAAGTGTTGAATGGTCTACATTTATATTATCGGGTTTTGGAGTTCTTCTTTTGAACAATTCAGGTACATCCCAAAAAAATTCCCCAAATAAAAAGCAACTTTTTATTTCTTCAATAACACCAATACCTACTCACAAACTTACATATTTAGCGTAAAAACGAAATGTCATTCGCATCATAATTTTCCCCTTCGCAATACTGACCTTTGGGATGAAATATCTCCTCTTCAAATACATTTTTTGCCCACAACTCTTGGCTATTTGTAGTCGTCAAACAATCGTAAGGATAGCTGAGAAGTGATGTTATAATGTCGTTTGTTCTGAAATAACATTACATGGTATTGCGATGTCTGATCCATTTTTATTTTACTAGCGACCCGCCCTCGATTCGCTTGGGTTATTTAAAAAAACACATTAGAAGAAACCTCTTAAATTCGATTGTGATGGTTATACCGCCACCAGTCAGTTACCAGCGCCTCGTTTGTTATTCGACAGGATGCACCACGGCAGGTGAGGTTGGCTTGAAGCGAAAAGATACCCGGGGAGCACCCTATTGCTCCCCGGAAGCCGGGGGTAGGGGTATTTGCCCTCCCCGGACCAGGAGTGCCGGCCGCTTGTCATCCGCGGCTGGCCAGGGCAAGCCGGGATGCGGCCGTATGCTTCGGAGCTACCCGTGTCCCTGCAACTTGCTGCTCACTGGCGACACAGGGGGGTTTAGTGGGTATACCCTCCCATTTCGGGAGGTGTGAGTCCCACAAAGAGAGGTAGGGCATGGCGAATCTTCGCTCGAATTGAGCTGCCCGTCCGGGGAAGGACCTCCACCCTATAGAATACCGCAGCCAAATGACCTCCGCGTCATGTTCCTGTCGGTGAGTAGGGTTTCCGGAGCTCGTGGGGGGTTGGGGTTGGGCCGACATGGCGGTGGCAACTGACAGGTAACTAAACAGTTACTTGCCCGTTGTCACAGCGACTTGGGCTTCTCTCTCGCTTTCCATCAGGCGTAGGGAAGCCATTATGTCGAGCCACTATAAAAAAAAAAAAAAAAACACACCATGTCACCTCCCCCCGGAGGTGGCATAACAGTGCCTAATGCAATCCCCTCTAAAAAAAATAAAAAGGAGCGAAAAGATAATAGGTCCTCTCTTTCATCCCTACATACATAGAATACTGTGCGAGGATCGAATCTGCGACCACCGTAGCAGAGGTAGCGTTCTCTACTCAAACAAACTGATGAAACCGCATTTTGCTTGGAGCACCTTGAAGAGTCAGTTACACATACAATTTCCACATATTTTCACATGAAAGTAGAATAACATTTTCTTGAAGTGTCCGCGTTGACGCGAGAAAAACAATCACAAAACGCTTCCTGAACGAAAATATTATTTGTTATTGTCATTTCAAGCGATAAACTCGACTCTATGGCCTTAGGATAAGGGTGATATGTAAGTGGAATGTTTTAGCCAGATCAATATTGATTGTACGAAGCGTTCCGTTCTGAGGAATTTATTATGGCTAGACTAGTGTGAAGTATGGTTCGCTATCTCCGAGAGCATAAATTTGGTAGAAGATTTGAAAGGCAATTGCGTTTAGCAGAATGAGTTGTACTTATATTCAAATGTAGAAATGAAACTTGTTTCCTTTTATGAAAAGTTTCTGTTGAACCTCTCGGAAGGATCGGTTTAATATAAAACCGGGAATCGGACATGGAAATTTCACTTAAGAGAACGTTCTAACCAGTGCTTTTTTAAATTTATTATGCACGTCAAATTCTAAATAAACTAGTCATTGTGAAAAGTTTGCACTATAAATAACCTAAAGAATTTGCAATTACGTTTAATAAAAATAAATAGTTAATTAATTAATAATTTTTCAAATAGTTTGACAGGGTTCGATCTGACATAATATTATAACAGTATTTTTTAGCAAAAAATGTCGCCCTTTTTAAATAAAAATTTCAAATCGGTTGACAATTCTTGGAGATATTATGTGGTAAAAAAATACAACAAAAACAAATAGTCCCAATTGAGAACCTCCTCCTTTTTTGAAGTCGGTTAAAAAACCGAAATAACAATAGCTTCCTAACTAAGTTAGGGAGCTACTTTTAAAAAACTGCAGTAAAGAACAAAGAGTCATTAAAGGTACTGAATTCAGTCGTAAACCGTATTATTAACCCACTTTCCCAGCCAACCGTGAGAAATTACTTGTTCCCAACTCCCAGGTCACAAGGAAGTTGTCAGCGCCGGTTCATAGTTCCCGAACTGCTATATAGACATTTCCTGTTAAGGTTTCTCTACTGTGGCTGTACAAATATGCTGAGCTTGGAATATGTCTCCAATTATCTAGTTGAGAGTTGCGTTTAAACAGGGCAAAGTCGGATTTTGATGATGAAACTAAAACTGTTTCTATACCTACATACATTTACATATCCACCTTTTAACTTCCCACGGAATTGTGCGCTCCTGGTCGCTATGATGTCGACCTTTCCCACCTTTTAACTTCCTACGTGGTTATGCGCTCCTGGTACCTAAGTGTATGTACAACAAATCCCACTATCCCTTCTCATCCCACTTATCTTATATCATAAACGCAAAAGTTTGTTTGGATGGACGTATAAATGTTTGTTCCTCTTTCAAGCGAAAACGGCTGAACGGATTTTAATGAACTTTTATAGTGGTGTAGCTCATACATCAGATTATCACAACATTAGGCTATTTAGTAGATTATGTTGTTATGTCTATATTCACGCGCAGGAAAAGCCGCGGGTTGCAGCAAATGTTTATAAATATAATCGCAGGTGATAAAAGTCGATTTAAATCAGCTCGCTGGGTGATTTAAATCTACTATTATTATTTTTTACAATTTTAGTGTATAGTATTAAATTAGATTGTAGTGTATTAGATAGATAAAAATGTTTTAATGGAAATATTTAAATTTAAATTTGCCATCGTGGTAGAGAGATTGGCCAGTCTGCGTCGGGAATTCGCTGACTGCCCAGGGTGCGCTGGACGTAAACAATTCTTCAGTACGTCACACGGGGAGGCTCTCTCTATGCACCCCAAAGCACTGGGCACAGCAGGTGTGATTTTTTATTTGCCATCGACACGCAAAGAAGAAGAAGAATGGAAATATTTTCCGAAGTAATTGTTCATAGAACGTTTACAACTTAATAAATCCTTATTAACTTAAACTACTTTGTTCTACTTAGACGTTCCCCGCCCGCCGACGATGGCCTACGGCGCGAAACTTAGATCGCATGGGAGCGTGGGCGTCTGTCTCAACTTGAAAACCACACCTACAACGATTAGTTTTGGAACTTGGGATCTGATGCGGCAGTATAAACCAATTTGAGATGAACGATTGATTGAAAGGCTGTGTTAAATTCAAAGCGGTTTCCTTTGTAATCGTTCTCCTAGGATAATCATAATTAATACGCGGCAGTCTTATGTTGAATGGATGAGGAGGGATGTAGGTAAGGGAATAACCTATCATCTTTTCGGTCAATGACACCTTCACCTGCCCGTTGTGCATCCTGCTGAATAGCAAATTAGGTTCTGGCAACCCACTGGTGGTGAAGTAACCATTACAATCGAAAGCCTAGCTAATTACCATAAAACGATTATGGTAGCAGCGGCAGCTTGGAGCTTCGTCCTGCGATCGCCAACCCGCCTGCCCAGCCTAGAGTTGTAATTTTTTAACTCTTAAAGAAACTATCTAAATTGACTGAGTCTTAATATGAAATAGTTAGAAAGTGGGTGCACTGGGTTACCCATTTCTGTAGAATCTGGTTTCCTGAAGGTCGTCTGGAAGAGATCGCTATAAGCGATAAACTCGCCTAATTTATACTTATTAGGGACTTATTTGTACTAATTAAGGACGTAAGGGAGCGGCCCGTCATATTTTCGCTCCACAAACGAGGCGCTGGCAACCGACTGGCGGTATAACCATCATAATCAAAGGCGTAGCTAAATACCACAGGCCGATGTCGGACAGCAGCGTCACCGGAGCGAGAAGCTACGCCTTGCGATCGCCAACGCGCCTGCCCAGCGTGGCGATTATGGGTATATCCTCCAGATGTTTGCCCTAAGTGGCGAACAGCTGGAGAGGCCTATGTCCAGCAGTGGACTGTAATAGGCTGATGATGATGATGATGATCTATCTATTGACCCCCACCCGGAAAAATAACCTGAAAAAGATAGCTCTTTATATGAAAAGTCCCCATACTTTGAGCCACAGAGGTCGCATCACACGTCGTAAAATCGTACATGACAATATTTAAACGGCTGCCCCGAAGCGATAACACATTTTAGAGGCAAATTAGCAGCCCTTAATTACTGGAGTGGACTTAACACGTGTTCATTATAAAGAGTTTGCACCGCTCACCGACAAATCCGGTGCTTACTTAATTAAAATTTTAGTAGTTAGACGTGTGAATAAATATGTTTATGACTGGCTCGATGGCTCATTTGGTAGTGACCTCTGCCCTCTGAGCCAAGGGTCGTGGGTTCGATTCCCGCACAGTACAAACATTTGTGTTCATGAACATGTCTGTTTGTATTGGTCTAGGTGTTTCTATGTATAATATGCATTTATTTACAAAAAAAAAAATCTATGTAAGTTTATTAGTTGTCTAGTACCCATAGTACAAGTTTCGGCTTAGTTTGGGGCTAGGTGGCGCTGTGTGGCCCAGCGTGGCATGTCTTGGGTTATTATAAAGAGTTTGCATCGCTCACCGCCAAATCCGGTGCTTACTTAATTAAAATTTTAGTCATATACGTGTTAATGTCTCATTTTACAAATGAAAGGGCGGTCCACACAGCGCGTATGTAATTGATAGATAGATATCTGACTGGCTCGGTGACTCAATTGGTTGGTACTTCTGCCTTCTGAACCAAGGGTTGTGGGTTCGATCCCCACCCGGGACAAACATTCGTGTGATGAACATTTGTGTTTGTTCCGTATTTGATTGATAATCATAACACAAGTGCTTAAGCTACTTACTTTGGGATAAGAGCAATGTATGTGATGTTGTCAGATTTTATTTATTTATTATAATGAACCCTTTACATGGTCGTCGGTTACACTAAACACCGCTGTTTCTTGTATCGTAGGTAGAGTGAAACCATTTATAGGGTTTACCGGCCTAAGGCACAAGCCGTAAGGTTTCGGATTCCAGTCCCGGTCGAGTCATTTTGGAAAATGAATTTTTCTTAATTGTCTCGGGCTTTTATGTTCAGGGGATACTCCTAATCGTTGTCTAGTACATATAGTGCTCGTCAGATTATGTTGAAAATATTTTGTAATAGTTATTTTTATTATTTGAAAATGTGTATTAAATCCTATCAAGCACAAGCTGTTGAAATAGAAATAATTCCAAGAATTTGAAAATTATATTTCATTAATCTAAATGTATTGTTCTAAGAAGTTCTTAGAAATGAGTAAATTGATATTCCAAGCCTATTAACCATTAACTGGTATCGTAAAGTCAACAAACATAACTGGTATCGTGTGGGCCGCACGGCCCCCCGTAGTATATTTGCTCATAGCATTGAAGATTTATCTATGTGGCTGATTAAAAGCTTACAAATGAGAAAAAATAGACTCGATTTAAGTAATCAATAAGTTTTTATTCATATAAATCCTTTCCCTTAGCTACTACAGGTAATCACAAAATAGGAACAAATTTTTAGCAATAATTTTCTTTACCTTACAAAAATGTATGAAACTTTCAAATCATGAAAGTTATAACAAAAACAAAACTAAATCCTAAATCTATTATAAATGAATTTATAAAAAAATAACACTTTTAGTATTTTACTCATATATCAAAAAAATTGACATGCATTGAAATCAGCCCTAATTCTAGGACTCGTCAGTACAGTTACGAAACTTTGTACAGTCTTGACATTTATCACATAGTGTTTTTGTGTTACTATGGATTTTGCAAATAAACATTGAGCAATTATTGCACTTTGTAGCAAATTTCCCATCTCTTTTTCTTATGTATCTTTTATTTTTTTTAAATATTGCTATGCCAAAATACTAACGTAACTGGTATCGTGGGGGCCGCTCGGCCCCCATCACGTGTGTAGCTGCTTAGTGGTAAGTGCTACAGTGCAAACCGTCTGGCACTCGCCGCGAGTAGCGACGTAATGAGAATACCTAAAATGGCAGCCGCGTATGATGTTTAGTTTCTTAGGAAATTAAGAAAATGTGACGTGTAGGGGCCGCGCGGCCCCCACGATACCAGTTAAGGGTTAATATTACATTTCAAAAGTATCTTTAATATCAGCTACGTTTATCGTCTAAATAGCTCAACCGATTATGAATTTTGGTCTACCTACATTTACATAAGATCTTCAAAAAGAACCGAGCTGTCTTTTATTAAAAAGAAATAGCTACGAGTGACCTATATAAAACAAAGCCGAATAAAATAAACTTTGTCATCTTATAAAATCAAAACTATTTATTTTAAAATAATAAGATAAAATTATTTGTAAATGACGTGAATGATGATTTTTTTACGAAACTTTAAAGCATCCATTGTAAGGGTTAAAAGTTTCATCTTTTTACCACTAACTGATGTAAGGACAGACCCTAAAAAGAGCTATTTATAAAGCAAACCAATGGTGTTTCAAAATAAAATATCGGATAGATGGCGCTATGTAGCCTTGCGTTTCACCTATCATGTCATTGGTCAGTTGCTATTTTTTTTTAGAAGAAGAGCTTTCAGGATGACCTCTCTCCACCTGATGGTACGCGGTCGTGAGGTCCAAAAGTTAGGTCAACAGGCACAATAGAACAACTCCATTGCGCTTGTCGCCCTCACCCTGAAGGCCACAGACCGATGACGGGCAGCAGTGTCACCGGAGCAAGAAGCTACGCCCTGCGATCGCCAACGCGCCTGCCCAGCGTGGCGATTATGGGTATATCCTCCAGATGTAAATGTCATCACCATGTCAAAATGAACCAATCACGTAACATTTGTACCTGCCTTTTATGTGGTGCCAAGAAATCCATAAGATTTCTTTTTTCAGACAACCCTCATTTTAAAAATTATAAAAAACACTAATCTTCAAAATTAAACCACCAGACTGATAACAAATCACCTGCTTATTATATTATTTGTCTCCAGTACAATGGGGCAGATAATTATAGCCCTTTAAGGCAACAACATACGAACACATGTCTTATCTCGTTTACATGGGTCGTTAGGACCTCAAAAAGGGTTGCTACCATTTATCTTTTGAAAATACAGCTTTTCGCCATAAAAAGGGTAAGAAGTAATGTCGAGCCCGTGTTTTAATGCAGGTTATCTTGTTAAAAAAACAGTAAAATGCGGGATAGTTCACACAAACCAAAACGAACACACTTTATCATCAGCCTGCAAAGTCAATAGGGAATATGCATGAAAAATAATTTCATGTATTTACTAATGTATCGTAAAATACATAAAAATATACTACGACCAGTGAAAACAAAATCAAAATTGGCTGAAAAATGGGCGAGGTACAGTCGTTGAAAGTTAATATATCCGTCTCTCTCGCGCTAAACAGTATTTTCTATGGAGTTTGTATGGCGCGCACGGTACGTGACGTCATCCGCCATGTCAGATCTCTCTGTCTAAGTAATAACTTTAACGCTTTATAACTCGCTAAATGGCAAAGATAATTTAAAAATCCTTCGATATTTATGTATCTGGAAGATAAAAGATCTCAATAAATCCATAAAAAAGTCATGCATATTCCCTATTGCTGAATATTCGCTTCGCCCAATGATTTTTTTTGGTAAGTTTTATTTGTGTCCAAGTAAACGCTATTGATAATTTACTGATATTCCCTCAGTCGTCTTTTACGAATCACAGGAAGAGAGGTGGTGGTCTTATTCTAAACCCAGAAACCATACGGACGTTTTTCCAACGTACCTACTTGAGTTAACATTTTTAATCACTTCATAGTATAGGCAAAACAAAGTCGCTTTTCTGTCTGTCTCTCTGCTTAGATCTTGTGTGCTTAGATCTTTAAAACTACGTAAAGGATTTAATGTGATTTTTTTAAATTGATACTGATTCAAGAGGAATATGTACGTATAAAACATCCCTACTTCCCTTCCCTACTATATAATACTAGCTGTGCTCGCGACTTCGTCCGCGTGGAATAGTTATTTTTTCATTATTTCTTCGCTCCTAATAGTTGCAGCGTGATGTTATATAGCCTAAAGCCTTCCTCGATAAATGGTCTATTCAACACAAAAAGAATTTTTCAATTTGGACCAGTAGTTCCTGAGATTAGCGCGTTGAATGGGCCATTTATCGAGGAAGGCTTTAGGCTATATAACATCACGCTGCAACTATTAGGAGCGAAGAAATAATGGAAAATGTAAAAAAAAAACGGGGAAAAAGTAACTATTCCACGCGGACGAAGTCGCGAGCACAGCTAGTGTAAGTATATAATGGAAATGTTTATCATAAATGCCTGAAGAGAAGCGTTTATTGACCACTGGTCAATAAATTCATTACAAATATTAAGTTCAACTGTAAAACCCGTCCAACTGTACCACAGAGCTGTGTATGCTTTCAACAAATTACTTTGCGAAGAGGTTCTTTCGGTTTTAAATAGGACGTCTTTGAAATGATTATCGTGATGCGAGCGGTGGTGGCTTCCATTACGAAGATTATCGTTAATGGATAGGTGGCATCGGGGAATTGAAACGGTTTGCACATACCGAATGGAGTGGAGAACGGTCATATTGATCTGTGTGTTATTTCAGTTTCGGAGAAGTCATGTTGCCGAAAATAGTTATCGTTGTTTTATCTTTGTGTCGTATTTGTCATCTTGATAGGACAACAGACACACATGCGACGCGGCGACGCACTGTGCCCAAAATTCTATATATTTTGGATATCTGTGCGTTTGCGCGACGCATAGTAACGTTTGTGAATACGGCCGTAAATCTTTCGAGGAATACTGAGTCCGACAAAGAGTCCCATCATTTAGTAAGTCGTCTTGAAGCGATATAACATCTTGTAGGTTAATGATAAACTCTATCTTGTAGGTTATATCGCTACAATGTTAAACGCTCGTTATGTCATTAGACAGATTGACCTCCTAAAGGGTAAGTGGAGTGTCGTTATCGAAGCTGCCCAATCAGTCGGTGCAAGACGGCGATTCCCCACACAGTCAGAGATCGGGATCGAGATGGAGATCAGTATAGGGATCACGATGAAACATTAGGGATCATTACTACAACGCCAATAATGTAATCTAATGAAATATTTATCTGAAATACCTGAAAGCGTAGGCGGGTCACTACATTCACTCTCGTTCTGAAAATCTAAAGATTACTATGCGACGCGCCGACTCGCAGTGCCCAAAATCCTATATATTTTAGATTAGATATCTGTGCGTTTGCGCAACGCATAGTAACGTTTGTGAATACGGCCGTAAATCTTTCGAGGAATACTGAGTCCGACAAAGAGTCCCATCATTTAGTAAGTCGTCTTGAAGCGATATAACTTGTAGGTTATATCGCTACAATATTAAACGCTCGTTATATAAGACAGATTGACCTCCCAAAGGGCAAGTGGAGTGTCGTTATCGAAGCTGCCCAATCAGACGGTGCAAGACGCCGATCTTCCACACGAGTAGCCGCGTTAGCCGTGCGACACAATAAGGATAGGAACGTGAAGCAAGTTCCATTGATTCTGAGTGATATAGAAGTGATAGCAATGAAGAATTTACACGAGCATTGGAAACTGGCTACCGATGTCATGGAATTACTAAATCTTCCTTCTTAATTTAACGTTCATCTTCATAATCAGCCTATTGCAGTCTACTGCGGGACAGAGGCCTCTCCAGTTCTGTATTTCGCCACTTAGGGCAAACATCTGGAAGATATACCCATAATCGCCACGCTGGGCAGGCGGGTTGGCGATCGCAGGGCGTAGCTTCTCGCTCCGGTGAAGCTGCTGCTCGTCATTGGTCTGTGGTATTTAGCTACGCCTTCAATTGTGATGGTTATACCACCAAAAGTCGGTTGCCGGCACCTCATTTGTTATTCGGCAGTATGCACCACGGGCAGGTGAGGTTGGCTTGGAACGAAAAGATAGACGAAACTATAGCGAAGACCAAAATATAACTTAATCGTTAATAAAAAACCTTGATTAAATTGATTGTACATAATTCCGTTTATTTACATTTATTTTGTTCATTGTATCAAATGTAGGGATTAAAACCAACTCGATCTCAGTAACTTCATTTATTTACTTGTTTTACTTCACTAACTTACATTCACATTATAAATTGGTACTTTTACACAATTACGCGGGCAGCAATTTTAGGACGTGTGTTCATGACTATGGTCGAACTGCTTGTGTCTGTAAGATCAGCCTTTTATACTGTTATATTGCAATCTCAGCACAATCCACACCAGTGGTGTGGGTTGTCACTGTCACAGAAAAAAATAAGAAAAATCGTAAGGCAAAGACATTAAAGCGTATAATGCCATATCCGTCGACACTGACACCTAACAGCTCGGCCATCTGACTTGAGATACGTCCTCGTATCAAAAATATATTACGTCTTATACTGAATATCTAAATGTGAATATAAATTTTTAATATACTACCGCCGCGTTCGGAAGGTGGATTCTACCGAGAAGAACCGGCAAGAAACTCGGCAGTTACTCTTTTCCATCGCCAATTCTCTTACAATTTGTATTTCACAATGTCGTTGTTCAATTCTACTGTTATACAATGCAAAGATAGAAAGTGAGTTTATATAATACAAAGTTCACTGCAAGTCGTATGCCTCTTTCCTGAAATTGCTAATAAAAAGAAAACTATCTATCCATTTTATAATTATAACGTTACATTACGAATGTATTCTTTGCTATGATTAAAATCTCATTTGTATGGTATGAAAAGGCAGGTCTGAGAAGAGAAGAAAAAAGAGTACATCAATTCATTATTATTTTATGTATCTAAATCAATATCGATACCTAACAGCCAAAAAAGGCTAAGAGACATTTTTCTTTTAATCGACGTTATACCTCACAACAATGTACATCATTGGAACAGTTTCTGCATAGTCATACGGGTTTAGTAACCCTAGGACGAACCTTTTGTTAATTAGGTTCGAAGTCCAAATTTTACGTCAGTAAACTTAATATGGTAATGCATTGAGTGAGCAACTCTAAATTAAATAATTATATCGATCATGAAAAGGTCTAAAATAATTTGTTACTCAATGCCTATTTGTAAAACGAAGAATAAATCAGAGATAAATAGTTAAACGTTGGCTCGCAGTCTCTACAGAGGGAAACAGTCAGCTCTTTGAATGTATTATACCATATAAAGAGATATGAAAACTTTAAAGTTTTGCTAGGGTCTGAAAGACCCTTCATATTTAATTGAATCCTTGCTGAAAATTACAAATATCAAAATATAATTTTCAAAATCATACTACTGTCATTACAGGTTTCCTCAATACGATAGTGTAGCTTAATTATACTGTATTATTAATTTATATATATCAAGTAGTTATTTATTATATTTATTATAAGAAAGCACAAACAATGTAGCCTTACTAAATTCAGTCAAAGAATAGTTAAAAACGTCTATTGCTTTATCGACTTCATAGAGGTTATTCCTTGAGACAATTATTTGTGGTCGCACAATCCTCAGGCTAGCTCAGGACCCCATAAAACATAAAAGGATCAACTGTCCAGTGAATTTTGTTATATTTTTGCTTACTTAATAAATAATATTCTAATTTTCCTGAAGTTAAACCATATCATCTCTTAGTTTACTAAATATCAACAATAAGGTAAACATTCAAAATGTATGCAATTGTTTCTGCAAGATATACGTCATAAAATTTTGATAACATTGTTAACTTTAAGAAATATGCAATGATCTGAAACAGCAATATGTACCGTCTAATTCGCTGAATAATTGTCATTATGAGTTGCAAATTGGACAGAATGTGCCAAAAATAAACGAGGGCGCAATAGACGTTCAAATTTTATCAGAGAAAGTAAATTCCAAAAGTAAATTTCATAGTACCTTTTAAGACACATTATTAATAACATACATCTAAATATCTCGATACCAAATCAATGCTATAAACGCATCGAAACACCTCTCGCACGAGAAATTGCTCCGTATAAGCTCTATGGAAGGTTTATAACGCACATATATACAAAGTTTTCATCACTTCTCAACATATAAAAAACAAGATGGTCTATCGGACCACGAGCATGAACATCCAGCTCGGCTACGAAAGTTGAAAGTGCCTACCAACCTTCGTAGGGAGAAATCTGTTCCTACACTTCGAAGGATATATCTAAGAAAACACACGAGACGACGATACCTTGTTAGGTATATATAGTCTGAGAAACAGAAACCGGAAGGGTCATCTAAAGCAATTTCAGAAATCGACTAAGAGAGCAGCTACCTAAAGATTTCATTTCATTCATTTCATTTCTTTTGAGAGCGTCGCTCGTGCTCCCCGCTCCCAAGTTCGTTTGCTATAGTGGTGCGACCGTTGCTCGTGCTCACCGTTCGCACCACTATATCAAGTCCGAGAACGTTGCTCATGCTCACCGTTCTCAAGTTCATTCGCTACAGTGGCGCGACCGTCGCTCGTGCTCACCGTTCGCACCACTATATCGAATTCCTGGCGTTGCTCATGCTCACCGCCAAGATGTCGAGCGTTGCTCATGCTCACCGCTCGACCCGCTCATATGGTTTTATTTTGGTGATCATCGCAGAAGACTTCTGCTCTGCGTCCGTGCACGAGGTGTCCTCGTGGTTGACAGTACCAAGCCACCGCCCAGCTCCGAGGCAGCCTCCACATGGCACCCGTTGTCAGCTCGTGGATCGTCATCATTCAGAACCGATGCAGCAACTGGGAATTTGAAAAAGTCTAGTGTTATCATTTTTCTTAACCAATAAATCCCATCTCTAATTTATATCTTCTTCCTCTTCTATCCTATATTCCTTAATTCATACTCAAATGCCACTGTATGTATATAATAATATGTAATGTATTATTATATGCAAATCATTTATGTATATATGTATTAATATGGGTATATCCTCCAGAGGTTTGCCCTAGGTGGCAAGCAGCTGGAGAGGCCTATGTCCAGCAGTGGACTACAATAGGCTGATGATGATGATGATATATGTATGTCTATGGAATATGCACCACTTGGTATACCTATGTAGGCCTATTCCACGTGCCCAATATGACACAGAAAGTTTTTCATCTCTGTCGAATCTGGCCTCCTCTACCTGAAGGTTGTCTGGAAGAGATCGCTATTAGCGATAAGACCACCTAAATTGTACTTTGTTTTTGTTTGTAATGTGTTTTCCTGTAAATTCTGTGTTTTTGTGCGATAAAGAGTTTCTATCTATCTATCAATATTCGTCAATTGGCAGGGATGTAAGGAAGCGACCCATCAAACCCTCTCTCCAAACGCCCATGGTGCATCTCGCCAAACAACAAACGAAGCTCCGGCAACGGCACGAACATCTCCGGCCCATGACGGACAGCAGCGTCACTGCCCTTAAAATACCTGTTAAAATAAGTTTAATAAATTGAATTGAAATTCATCAACTGGACCTAGCTTTTTTTTTATTAAGTACCTTTACTAGCCCACTGCGTAGCATTCCACCCTTTTTTTTTTTAAACCAAATATGTACGTACGTATTCTACAATGTCTACATATAGCTATATATCACAAATCTGGCTACATGTCAAACTCATACACCTTGGTGGCTATCGGGCTGTGGAACTCTCTTCTTAGGGGTATTCAATCCTCCTGTAATAAATTAGCATTTAAGAGATCAACCCGTGACCTTTTCTTAAGTGCTGTCTAAGACTGTCATCTTTTGTTATATACAAACTTTATTTGATGTCTATATCTGAATATATTATCTATTATATGTATATCCATATATACTATTTATATGTAGGTAGGTATATTATTAT
The DNA here is from genome assembly GCA_031163375.1 of Conogethes punctiferalis. Taxonomy (NCBI): domain Eukaryota; kingdom Metazoa; phylum Arthropoda; class Insecta; order Lepidoptera; family Crambidae; genus Conogethes; species Conogethes punctiferalis. The sequence goes on along the minus strand of CM062098.1, from coordinate 6,566,191 downwards.
ATGAAATATATATGTATGGGCATTACTTGTATATTGGTGGATATAATTATAGTAGTTGTTAGAATGCCACACGGCACTAAGTCTGTCATGTACTTCCCTTTTATAATAAAGATGATTATATGTCCAAAAGTCTATATATATATATACAATATAGTAAATTTATAATTTACATACAATACACAATATATAACAAACCAAATATAATATGCTTATAGTAACATACTCACACAACCACTCGTATTGAGACATTTAGACTCTGCATATACCTACTATATACCTACTATATACCTACTATATACCTACTATATACCTACTATAATATAGATGTCTCAACCTTCACCACACATTATTATACGAGTATATACTCGTCCCAACTCATTCTAAATTAAAGACCTTCGCTTTTGTCGGTGGAGTAATTTCCACTCCTCCCTGGACTCCGCCAGCACCTTCAACTCCCCGTACGTAATGGCATTAACTTTCTCTTTCAAACCCCAATAGATACGATGTCTAAGCAAGTTATATAGATACATACATACTCATATGAGTAACCACTCATAAAAATATATCTCAAAATCTAAGGTGTGTACCTAAGCTCATAGACAAAACCGAGGGAATTAATCGTATCGTTAAGCTAAACAATAATCCCTTTTTGTTATTTATACACTAGCCGCCCCGGCTTCGCATGGGCGTAACGCTGATGATTTTAAATATGCTACAGAATGTCCCCATATACAATGTTCACAGCCTTCCTGCCCCTAGACAAGACAGACTATTTATTTTGGTAATCACTTTTGAAAGTGCGAAACATAATTGGCTATTTAAACTCACACAAAAAACAGGTACATAATACCCAACGCTCAAATCGAAGACTGCCAGCTATCCGGCCGGCGCCGCCGCAGCCACCATGTTTCATGTCTCTGCGTCAAATCTGTAAAATCTTCGAAAAAGCTCGTTTTAAATACATGCAGTTTATCGCACATTGTTATGTTGCATGAAATGCACGATAAATTTAAGGCACCGAATGGGGAACGGTCAATCCTGTATTGTTTAAAATCGTCCCGCAAACAAGCCTTTACTTCTCGCAAAAATTCAAGTATAAAAATTGTCCCTGTGTGCTATACCTAGGAGACGGATATATACCATCGCTTTTGTAAAATCCTTTTAGATGTTCATACCGCAGCACACTACTTGATCCGTCTTGTAGGGTCAGCGTTTACAATATGAAAAAGAAACATGTCCATGTACGATATCAAACTGTGAAATTATTATTATCAGTGCTTCTTCCCACTACGCATATCCCGAATCACTCCGGGTTAAGGAATCTCTGCTATGAAGTAATTCTACTGCCATGAGGGGTGTAAAGTGCACTACAAACGAAAGCTAGATAAATTCTTTTTAATGTTCTATTAGCTGCAGTGATATTTCAAAGGATAATAAGCAAATGCCTTGTATGTGGAAGTTAATTCGAATATTCCATTACATACACAAAATATCTTCAAAATTATTTGATACATGGCTCTCCATGCACTTAAGGGCTTGTCTGCCGATGTGATGCCATCTGATTCTGACTCGAAACAATTTAAAATTTAGTTTAAAATTGTTGTATAGTGTAGGAACCTAGAAACGTTTTATCATTAAATCAAATATTACACTTTTCGAAACATATTGGTTGACGTGGCGTTTGACTTTGCTGTGACTATAAATCTGTAAATATTTTCTTTATTTGATTATATTTACTCACGAGTGTGGAAAATTAATCCCTATCTAACTTTCTCTCCAAGTGATTTGATTGAACACGTGCAAGTATAAAATATGAACTAAAACAAATCTATATCCTTTCTATGTGAAAACAAAATTATTATTATGCTGAACTTGGTGCCGAACCAAGCGGTTCTCTTATCTTACGGTATAGTTCTACGTGGCAACTGTACTAATATTGACACCATAATTACACTACAAAAGAAATGTATACGTATATATGGGCGGCAAGCCTTTTTAATTACTGATTTTAGCGTAAAAAGTAACTGTATTGATTCTGTGTTATTAAAATATCGTTGGATGACAACTTCCGATTAGATTTATTCATAGTTGTAATATTTAATTGATATACAATTTTTTTTAAATGATTTATGAATGTAAAACATACTTTTAGTAGCTTATGTAATAGTATTTGAACATCGAATTATTTTATAATTATATTAGAAATAATAGATAATACTTTTCAATCACGTGTGTCGCCATCTTCCGGTTTGTAAAATCCAGCATTAAAACTCGCGTTAAAATTAATCAATTAATTAAATTATTACTGTATAAAAATCATAACTATTTTTAAATATCAATTTAGGCATTTAAGACATGTTTTTATAGATATAATTAATTTGCAAAATAAAAACCATTGTAAGTGACGTCACTTCTTGTTCCACTCAAGTAAATTGGCGGGAACTTTTAGTGTGGTGTTACTCTGCTATATAAATATGTTCGTAAATAAATTGTAAATAAGGTGTTACTCTCTGCAAATAATATGATAATATAAAGTGTTATAAAGTAGTAGTCTCACTTCCGCACCCACCATGGAGGAACCTCCCGGACCTGGCGAAGGGCCTTCGCCGGCATATACGAGTTCTTATAAATATTGACCAAATGTAATCCTACAAACCTCATTTTAAAAAAACAAAAAAAATATTAACTAGCTTCAATTTACATGAGTCATGAAAATTTATTAAAAAAAACACCTCGAACTTGTACTCTTCTATCAATATTAATAGACGATACTTAAATAAATTTAGGGTTTCCTTTTCTAAGCTTAAAGTATTATCATCAAGCGCTTACATTATGGTAATCAAAATTTATAATTATCTACTATTTCATATAAGGAGTATAGAAGAAGAAACTTTATTTATTAAGCTATTGAAGCAATTTCTAATAAGTAAATGATAAGAATGTTTTAAAAATAATTTCATCTTGCTATTGTATAAATTGCAACGCCTTTGCAGGGTGCATGTGCTGTACACATAGTTCTTATACCATCCTGTATTTTACCACATGTTTGCAATAAACTATTTTAATTTTGAATTTATTAAGAGTATCAACTTAGTATGACTATTAGTCTATGTAAATGTTTACTTCACCCAGCTCCAAGTTAATTCTATGGTGTGCAGCAAACAATATATCCATCCATGTATCAATAGAATACTATATTTACTGATAAGCAGACTACTAAAGTAAATGTACACGCTTCCCTTGTATAAAACAAGTTTGGAAAAAATTGCTAATAGCTCTCAAGTATAATAATTTAAAAAAATTAATGTATAAAACCGTGTACTTACATTTTTGTGGACGTGGCGAGAAATTAATTCTCGTTTCATCCCTCTTCGGACTTGTAGGGATTAAAACCAACTCGATCTCAGTAACTTCATTTATTTACTTGTTTTACTTCACTAACTTACATTCACATTATACATTGGTACTTTTACACAATTACGCGGGCAGCAATTTTAGGACGTGTGTTCATGACTATGGTCGAACTGCTTGTGTCTGTAAGATCAGCCTTTTATACTGTTATATTGCAATCTCAGCACAATCCACACCAGTGGTGTGGGTTGTCACTGTCACAGAAAAAAATAAGAAAAATCGTAAGGCAAAGACATTAAAGCGTATAATGCCATATCCGTCGACACTGACACCTAACACAAATATCTTTATATTATTACCTATACCCACTACATCTAACAATGCGTTACTGCTTATTCAATGTATAGTGGCTCGAAACCCTTTACCTTGCTAGAAGAAAAAATAAAGCCAACCAAAAGGGTAAGTGGCCAATCAGTATTAGTACAAGACATCTTGGTGTACGATATTTTCCACACGAGTGCCCTTATTACTCTTGAGTCACAGTGTAAGTGGCCTCAGTAAGGTAAGTTCAAATCGAAAACACTTCATTGTTTTTGACTGGCTCGGTGGCTCAATTGGTAGTGACCTCTGCCTTCTGAGCCAAGGGTCGTGGGTTCGATCCCCACACATTACAAACATTTGTGTGCATGAACATGTCTGTTTATATTGGTCTGGGTGTTTCCTATGTATAATATGTATTTATTTACAAAAAAAAATGTATCTAAGTAAGTTTATCAGTTGTCTAGTACCCATAGAACAAGCTTCGGCTTAGTTTGGTGCTAGATGGCGCTGTGTGGCCCAGGGTGGCATGTCTTGGGTTTATTATTTATTTATTTATTGTCTAACGAGACAGGGCCTGGCCTTCGGACCGCTCCTGTCGCTCCTCCTTAGAGAGGAGAACCTGTAGGGCCTGTTACTAGGCGAGCCGCGTCCGTGGTGCCAAGGTAGTCATGGTTCACAAGGACCCGGGCACCACCCAGAAGGCGCTTGATGGAGGCCCCGGTTTTTTAGTGGGTATTTCCTGCCTCCCGCCACCTTGAGGCAGGGTGCGGCTGAGGGCGACGTGAGTCCCACAAACCCGTCGTTTCCCAGAAACCCCCGTAGGTTTTATTATGACTGGCTCGGTGGCTCAATTGGTAGTGACCCCTGCCTTCTGAACCAAGGGTCGTGGACTCGATTCCCACCCGGGACAAACATTCGTGTGATGAACACTTGTGTTTGTCCCGTGTCTGGGTGTTTATATTTGTATTTAAGTATTTATTTGTGGTACCTTCGTTGTTCTGATACCCATAACACAAGTGCTTAAGCCACTTACTTTGGGACCGGAGCAATGTATGTGATGTTGTCTAATATTATTTTATTCGTACCCAGGTAGCGCTGCTGCCCGTTTCCTGATATTTACTTAGTCGTCTTCTATGACACCCACGGGATGAGATGAGATAGTCCTATTCTAAATCCGGAAATCACATGGACTTTTTTATATAATAAAAAAAAATAACTCTTTCTCAAACTTCTATACACTGTGGACAGAGTCCGATCTACTCACGTGACACCAGTCATAAATCTAGGGAATCTTTTATAGACAGGGCGGGTATAGCAATATCGTGTACATTATTTAAGGTGAGCTAAAATCCGATGCAAGTGGCTATTAAAGTGCAGCTTGTGTTTGTGTTGCGATACTAAAGTTGTTTATGGAGAGACTTGAATGCTTGCTTTTGTATGGTCTCAAGCGTAATAGATTTAGGGACGGAGAAATCTCGTATTCGAGTCAAAACCACGGTAAGATGAGAATGGTTAAGGTATTTTACACATTTTTTTTTAAATGTCTCAATTGTTTTAGAAAAGCTTGGTAGCTTGCTAATAGTTGCACTGTCTTGCACTTGATTTATGGTATAGTCAGGGGCGCCCCCTAGTGCCTCATGAGGGTTAAGACATTGCTGGAATCGCCGGACCAGGAGTCTGGACACTTGTCATCTGCAGCTGGCCAGGGCAGGAAGGGTCGCGGTTGTATGCTTCTGCGCTACTCGTATCCCTGTAAGTTGTTCAGTGGAAGTTCAATGAGTATGCCCTCCCATTTTGGGAAGTATGAGTTACTCATACACCATGCCGGCTCCAACCGCTAATAAGTACATTTCCTTGGAGAAAAAGGGCCGTTGCTGGGAAGCTCTAGTAAGTTAATTAGCATTAGAATTACTTAGATTTGGAATATTCTAAGCTATTATAATCTTCCACACCTATTATTGCTGCATTTCGTGCTGAAAATTTGGATGAAATTAGCACGTTTTCAAATAGAACGCTGGATCCTGAGTCCAGGTGAATTCTAAATGACTTTATATATCTCTCCCCCACAGCCGCCGCCCCGTCTATGCATCGATGAAAAATCTTCCCTATATTGTTAGAAATGAACCGGATTCAATTTCGCTCAAACGGGGGTCTGTGATTGGATCCCTCATTCTTGCCCTTTTATTGAAGGTAAATGTACCTGGCCAACGTGTTTATTTGGGACCTTAAAGGGTGTTTACAACGTAATAATGGACGTAAATGCCCTACGTATGTGTAAATACGATTGGTTACTAAGAAGTTGTCTTTCCGTTTAAGCCTTTACAGGTTTAAAGTTATTTGTTTTATTTAGAAAATCTACGCTGTGCTCTAATTCACCATGACCAGCGAATAGTTACTTTGTTTTAATAAAAATATGGAATCAGGACATTCTACTTTGGTTAAATATGTATGCATTTTTGTCATATTGTCGGTTTCATTATTAAAACGCGCAATTGCAGTTACAGATTATACTATTCCGTCGATATTATTTACAAGCGCTATATACTCGTACGTATATGTATGCATGAGGCGGCAGACATATAATATGATGCCTAATGATAATATAAACAGTCAACATCGCGCCAGTAAAACCTTACTCTAGGAAGCTATGCAGCTTGACTTAAAAATCAAAAAGGATAACAAAGAACCTCAGGTACCTCAGTTTACCAGTCGGAAGCTAAACAGACTCAACAAAAGTATCGATAAAAAAAACGCTAAGACAACAAATGACAACATTTCCTTACTTCAGATACAAAAAAAAAACGAATACGGAATACCTAAGGGAGTTTACAGAACTACCGTTCCCTGAGTTGAAGTTACGTTGTCAACCTCAGACGGCCCTAATTTGCGTCTACCACAAAAAAAACTCAACCCAATCCAAACCGGATTGAAATTTTAACCGGGGTCGGATGCGACGACGCGACGGCGCGCACCGCGAATTAGTTGGCCGTATCACAGTGAATTGAACGCAACGGTGAAGAGCCACATAACAATCTTTATTTCGTAAGCCAAACGCTCCTCCGATTAGGGCCGAAGGCCCCGCCCTTCGTCAGTTTTTTTTTTTTTTTTTATAGTGGCTCGACATAAAGGCTTCCCTACGCCTGATGGAAAGCGAAAGAGAAGCCAAGTCGCTGTGACAACGGGCAAGTAACTGGTCAGTTACTTGTCAGTTGCCACCGCCATGCCGGCCCAACCCTAACCCCCCACGAGCTCGGACACCCTACTCACCAGCAGAAACACGACCCGAAGGTCATTTGGCTGCGGTATTTTATAGGGTGAAGGTCCTTCCCCGGACGGGCAGCTCAATTCGTGCGAAGATTCGCTATGCCCTACCTCTCTTATATCCATAGTTCCATTGCAGTTGACACAACTGCAATAGAACTGCAAGCCAAACGCGCAGTCCGATTAGGGCCGAAGGCCCCGCCCTCAGTCAGTAGCAGAAACAAGGTAAAAAAAAATAAAAAAGGGAGGGTGGGTATTTTGCAGTTTGGATGCAGTTTGAATGCAATCGGTGTGCAGTTCACACGACTGCATGCTGATTGCAATTGTGTGTTTCAACACACATGTGTTCCTACACGTAATATTATGTGTTAAATGTAATATTATGTGTTGTGTTTTTCCTTAATAAATAAATAAATACTCACAATTGCGTTGGACAGAAGCAGCTACGATTTGAGCAAGATGGCTGGCAAGTGCTGGACCGAGAAGCTGAAAATCGAGCAAAAAAGAGGTCTACGTCTAGCAATGCATTCTAGCTTTGAAAATTTAAGATTATACCTTCACCTACATTAGGTATTATAGATTACGTTGCCATGAAAGCTAAAGGAACTGTTAGCAAAAGATGCAAACCAATCTCACTGATTACAAATCTGATTGTGCTCTCTGGGCCAGCCACAACACCGAAATAAATTTTAACCATTACGAAAGGGGTTTTCTTGTTGTAATTTAATTAAGGTGGAGAGCGAATAGGCCTGACCGACGCACATCGCTCGGGCTTGGAACACCCTTAATTGGTTGTGTGCCTAGAGCTACTGGCATGGGCGTACTCAGGTAGGGGCAGGCGGGCATCCCCCCCCCCCCCCCCCCCCATGTTGAAGTCCCCCCTAAGTGTTTACTTTTGTCAATAAAGATTTTTGCAATGCAATACTTTTACAATTGAAAATTATGCAGCGCTCGCCCACGGCGACTTTTGGCATCGATGCAGACGCGGGTTTTTGAAACTCCACATAAATACCACAGGTCGATAACGGGCAGCAGCGTCACCGGAGCGATGAGCTACGCCCTGCGATCGCCAACCCGCCTGCCTAGCGATAATGGATAAAGCCTCTCGGTGTTTGCCCAAGAAGAATTAGAGAGACCCATGTCCAGCTGTGGACTGTGATACTGATTGCTGTGACAAAACCTGCTGATTTGCCCCCCCTGGCCTAGAACCTGGGTACGCCCATGGCTACTGGATTGCTTTGGGATCACTAATGCTCCACGTTTTTCGGATAAGCAAAGCTCCGGGATTAATTCGGTTTGTTTTTTTTTCGCGACGAAAGCTGCTATTGTTTTTTATAGGTCAAATGGCCTCTGCTGTGTAGCCAAGGAAATTCATTATTACCATAGCACGGAATTGATTTTTTACGTACTTTTGCAACGTTCGCCGAATATTGATGTAGGTTTATTGATTACTATGTACAGTAGGTGACTTTTTTCAACTGAAAACATATTTCGCCTGTTGAATATGACTGGTTATAAAACGAAGTACGTAAAGTTTTTAAAAAGAAATAAAAAAATCATGCGAATATTGAAAATAAGGTGAAACAAAATTAAAACTTTAAGAGAAAGAATTCATTTCAAGATTATATAAATTACCCCAGTGTAACCCTAAAAATCGTAATAAGATGAAAATTGAACGTCTATTTTAAACATACCTACTACGTTTACTTATTTAGAGTTTAGAGACAAAAGAGGCGTTAAAAGGTCTCCAAAAATTAAAAGCAATTCTATTTGCTTACACTTAATTGTGTTTACACAAGATAATCTCCCCTTACGTCTAATGAAGTGTCAACATTCCTCCGTTCTGTAAACAAACATGGCGACTTACGGTACGCGGCCATCATGGTTTGTGACGTCACCAATCTAATGCATTTAAACGGCCGAATTTACACTTGAGCTCGTATTGAGCTATAAGTCAAGCGCAAAGTCCTCGCACGTGAGATCTTCGTAATCTGCGGTCATAAATATTAAGTATAATAGTGAAAGGGGATAAAATTTGTAAAGGAATTGACTGCAAGTGAGATACACTTTACTGATATGGTAGACAAACGCCCATTTACGTGTAATACCAATTAGTTGACGTATTATATGGCTCGGTAGAAGTGAACGCTGCCTCTGAAATAGTGGTCGCAGGTTCGATCCCCGCATAGAACAAACCTTTATTATATTCATGAACTGAACATGTATGTTTGTATTGCTCTTTGCTATGTATTTATTTTGTATTTATTTACTACAAAAAAGTATCAAAGTAAGCTTGTCAGTTGTCTAGTACCCATATAGTATAAGCAGGCTTACTTTGGGACTAGATGACGCTGTGTGGCCCAGCGTGGCATGTCTTGAGTTCATCCTCAACTGTGCGCTTCTGTCGCAATTTTCTGCCGCGCACAACTAAGCTATGGAATACTTTGTCGCCAGCGGTATTTCCGGACCGTTACGACCCCCAAATCATCAAGAAAAGAGCATACCTCTTCCTTAAAGGCCAGCAGCGCAGCTGTAACTCCTGATGTTGCAGATGTACATGGGCGGCGGTTATCACTTACCATCAGGTGAACCGCTGGCTCGTCTGTCCCCTATTCCATAAAAAAAAAATCATCATTATCATCAGCCTATTGCAGTCCACTGCTGGACATAAGCCTCTCCAGTTATTCGCCCCATAGGGCAAACATCTTTTACAACACTTACGTCTTCATTTGTGGTTATACCGCCACCAGTCGGTTACCAGACTTGACAGACAGCATGCCTCGAGTTATTTATTAATATTAATACAAAAATCCGTCATTGAAACTGTTCCAAGTTACAGAAAATTCAGTTAAGGGTCTTTGTTTATCCTGGTTATAGATAATGCGGACGCTATGAAGCCACGAAGTGATCTGGAGATTATTCCGTCCCGACGGAGTCCGCTTCTGAGAAAACAATGTGGACAACTGAAGTGAAATTCTCATTTCTGTATTACTGTTGTGGTTCAATTCGATGACTACCTTGGGTAAACAATGACTAGTTTTTATAATTATCTGCGTAATATCTGAGAGGATGCAGTCTTTTTGATGTGATATTATGAAAAAGAACGTTTAATTGTTGTAGTCTTGTAATGCTCTTGTGTTCATATTGGTTAAATGGTTAGTTGGTACAAAATTTTCGTCTGACTTTAACAGTGGTTGCACGTCCGATCCCCGCACAGTACGAACATTTTTGTGTGCATCAACTGTGTACCTATTTGCTACAGTAGGTATAATGGGTATTGATTCACAAAAAATATATCGAAGCGTTAATTAGTTGCTTAGTACCCATAGGACGGCTTCGGAAGGATTAGGAAGCCTCGGCTTAATTCGGGACTAAATGGCGCTGTGTAAACTAAATATGTCTTCGGTTATTTATTAGATAATATGTATTTTATTATGCTTAGAAACTGTGAAACCACAAATCTACAACTGGTTCGGAATGATGGAATCTTTGTAAATAATAAATCCATTTACTTTAATTTGATAACTTATATTTTTGAATACCTATCACAATTTAATATTTCCTTGACACGTTGACTGTCCCGTGCACTACTTGTGGTGCACAGTCATTGTTTATCTATTGTGTCTGCTTTGCGAATAGTGTAAATTTAACCCTTCGGAGCGATCATTTCAAATCAGTCGCGTTACAGTACCGATTTCCGCTGACAGGAAAAATAAAGACCCGTTTCATTCCATTGTTTCTACACACAGTAGAGGCAGAGGCTTTTGGTTCCTCATACAAATAACCGCCCTTTGAGACCGCGATTCCTGCACAAACAACAGTTGTTTAGCGACAAACACGAGTCGCGTTATAGGAGAAATGGGGAAAATATCATTATTGATTTTGAGACTTGTTTTTTGCTGAAATTAAGCTTCATGATTGCGGTTACTTTATCTTAGTTTTCATTGTTTCACTTACCATCGGGTGAGCCCATGGTAACAAGTGGCACATGGTTATGTATCCAGTATTTAAAACGCATGCATGAAACGACCCCACATGTGGATTTGAATTTTCTGGAATTGCAATTTTCAAGGATGATAGATAGGAACCTCATTTCTCACCAAACAGTTGACTTATAAATAGACGCAAAGATATATTAAGGCGCAACTTAGGAAGTTTTTTTTTAATTAGATGGGCCTGGCCGGTAAAGCACCGCCGACATTCAACTACATACAACTGGCCCGTCCTTCAGAATACAAAAAAGGAGTAAAACAAGGAGATCCTCTTTCACCTAAACTTTTCAGCAGCACCTTGGAAGAAGTTTTTAGGGTACTAACACCTTCCTGGGCAGAAAAAGGAATTCAAATCGGTAACAAACAGCTGACTAATCTTCGATTCGCAGACGATATTGTCATCTTCGCCAAAACATCGGCAGAACTTTAATTGATGCTAGACAATTAGTTATCAAACTGTAAGTACTCTGAGAGGTGTTGAGTCACGTAAACAACACCTCTCAGATTTTTTCCTAAATAAAAGTAATAAAACCACAGTAAAGTTCAATATTTTATAGTAATTGGAAAGAAAGTGTTAAATACCATTCGTACGAATGTTATTTCGCGAAGAAATTCTGTTTTTGAATAATATTAAATGATAACCGAAGCAGTTTATTGATTACATAATAATACGAAAAGTGCGTAAAAATAATTACAAGTGACTGGCGGAAAATAAAAAGTGAAATCTGGCAAACATATATAACAAGAAATTTGGATTGTAATTAGAGGTATAGTACTATTGATTGAAATAATAACCTTAAATTTTTTTGCTTATGATTCATCAATAGAACAAACAACACAATAACGCAGGAAACCACCTACTGGAAAACTAGAACACTACACCCTAAACCATTACTACTTGACTTATTGCTCAAAGATACCTTTAGCCACCGCTAGATGGTGTATAATATAACTACTGAATAATTGAATAAACGACAGCACGACATCTACAGAAATTATCAAGAACTTTTATCTACACGAACATTTCGACAGAAAACGCGATATTTGAACAGCTTCCGCTGTTCACCACAAGATGGAGAGACGGTGCGCTGGATGTCGAAATAAAATAATAGATAGGAGATTTCTGACCTGTTCCAAATGCACAGAACAGTACGATTTGGAGTGTGCAAACGTATCAGATACTAGATTCTATAGTACAATGACAAAAGAACATAAAGCCTCGTGGATATGTCCCCTATGCCGAGCGAAGAGTCGAAAAAATGATAATACGAATACGCCAGTAAGACCACATTCGTCGCAAACTTCTGAAAAAAATTTTAGAATATTGGATCAGGAGGATAGCAATATAACATTGAGAAAGACCCACTGCCGCCGCGAAAGCTCTTTTCAGTCCGACGATTCGAACGTATCGCTTCCAGGCGATACATTATTATTTGAAACCTCGGAAACCCGTAAGCAGAAAACACCAGACTACACGGACCAGACTCTGGACGAAGGTGAAAAAATATCTATGCAAAAACTGACTAAAATATTAGAAGAAAATAATAAAACAATTATTTCATCTATCAAAGCATTCTTACAAAATCAAATGGATCAAGTATTATCCGGATTTAGACAGGACTTTAAAAACTACACACAAAACTTTACAAAGGAACAGAATAAGATGAAAGAAGATATTCAATCTTTAAACTTGAAAATAGGCAAATTGGAAGAAAAATGTTCGGCATTGCAAATCGAAATTGACCAACTTAATACGAAAACTAGCGGAAAAAAAGTCCTCAACAGCACTGAAACCAAGGAAAATCTTGATAAAATAATTGTCTTCCACGGCTTACAAGAACTATATAGAGAAACTGAAGATCAAATTACGGAAAGAATTGAAAATATATTCTACGAAATTTTAAATATCAATATGAAGGGGTATATAGAAGAAATATCTTTCATAGGAAATAAAGGCAACATAAGACCAATAAGAATTGAATTAATGAGTAAAAGAATGAAGAAATATATAATGGCAAATTCATCATATTTTAAAAACACTGGATTAAATGTGACACAATACCTCACCAAGTCTGAGATACAGGAAAGAAAAGAACTCATACAAGCATTACTTTCTGCAAGAAAAAATGGGTATTATGCCGTAATTAGAAATAATAAATTAATAGTAAGAGACCAACGACAAAAACCAGTAACACAGATAATTAAATCAGCCGTTGGAGAACTCAACTTTCCAAAGGAGTGTACAGCGCCACAACAGCAGCATCGACAGAAATCTCACGAATCACCAACACGCCAACAAATTGCCGCTGAAGTAGGCTCTAAAAATCGTCAAAATACATTTCGAGAATAACTTTCGTATTCTCTTCCAAAATATACAAAGTATTAATAATAAGATACATCTTCTTGAAGATTTTGTACAGGATAATAAAGATATAAATATAATATGTATATCAGAAACATGGCTTAGTAAAGAAAAGATTAATTTAATATATTTAAATAACTATATAATAGGATCATATTTCAACCGAGATAACTATGAAGGAGGTGGAGTTTGTACATTCATTAAAAATAATTTAGAATATATAGATAGGTCAGATATAAGTAAATTGTCGATAGAAAAAATATTTGAAGTATGTGCAATAGAGTTAATAAAACAGAGGCTAATAATTGTTACTTTATACTGGCCTAACAGTAAAAGGGATGTTGAAGTTTTCTATAGTCGCTTGAATGAACTTTTGAGGTTACTGTCTGTAAAAGATAGTACTAAAAACATAATCATTGGAGGTGATTTTAACGTGAATTTTTTAACAAACAACTACGGTAAAACAACACTCAAGAATATAATGCTTACATATAATTTTCATCAATTAGTAAAAGATCCCACAAGAACAACCGCCACGAGCTCGTCATGCCTAGATCTTATATTTGTTAATTTTAAATCTCACTCGGGCGTTGAAGTAAAGGAATTGGGATTTTCAGACCATAATGGCATAATACTAAGTATTCCTACACCAACAAATCCTACCACTCATTTATATCACAAAAAAGAATATTCAGTGAAAGAAATATGTCAGCATTTAAATCTGAAATATCGAATTTAAATTGGAACACTATTATTTTAAAAGCAAATAACATAAACGACAATTACAACATTTTCCAGAAATATTTACAAAATGCTCTAGATAAACACATACCCAAAAAAGTTTTAAAAGTTCACTACCAATGTAACAAAAGCAGAACATATTTAACACCCGCTCTAAAAATATCCTGTAGAAACAAGCGATTTTTAAGAACATTAGCCACAAAAACCAAGAATATAACATATCTAAACTACTATAAAAGATACTGTAATATACTAAAAAAAGCAATAAACAAATCGAAAAAAATTACAAATGCGCGTTTATTCAAAAACGCATCCAATAAAACACGTTCCATGTGGCATATAATTCATAATGTAACAAATAAAAAATCATGTAAAAATAGAAACAATATAGAATTAAATATAAACAACAAAAATATAAATAATCCACAGTTAATTGCAAACACGTTTAATGAATTTTTCACCTCCGTAGGAAGCTCCCAACTACAACAACCCCAAACACAATCAAAACACACAGCCAATAACGTCGAAAACTCATTCTATTTGTGTCAAACTACTCCTAAAGAAATATTAAAAATCATAAAAACTCTAAAAAATAAGAAATCTTTTGGACTAGATGAAATACCACCCATATTAATAAAATACTGCGCAGAAGAACTAGCAGCTCCGTTTTCGAGATTAATAAACCAATCTTTCAATGAGAGTACTTTCCCAGATTTATTAAAACAGTCAATTATAAAACCTATTTACAAGAAAAAAGGAACTACTACAGACCCAAATAATTACCGACCTATTGCTTTACTACCTACAACATCAAAAATATTTGAGACTGCGATGGCAAACCGTGTCTATGCCTTTTACGAAAAATATAAAATATTTCATCACAGCCAATGTGGCTTCAGAAAAAATCATTCCACTACATTAGCCATTTATTTAGCCACTCAAACAATTTTTGAATTCATTAACAATAAAAAGTACGCTGTCGGGCTCTTACTCGACATGAGTAAGGCCTATGACCGAGTTTCCTACGACATATTGTTACATAAACTCTACTTATCAGGCATAAGGGGTCCTGCCCACAAATGGTTTGAGTCTTACCTCAACAACCGCTCACAATTTGTAGAAATAGACCATACCGACTTTGATTCTGGGAAAATACAATGTATCAGATCACAGAAAACTGTTATGAGAGGCTCTATCCCACAGGGGAGTGTTTTAGGGTGTCTCTTATTTTTGATTTACATTAATGACCTCCCTGCCGTTTTAGATGAAACTTGTGTGCTATTTGCCGATGATGTGTCATTGGTGATTCCTTGTATAAATAATAAAGAACTAGAAAATAAACTAAACTTAAACTTAAATAATATTGTTCAGTGGCTAAACCAAAATAATTTGAAATTAAACCTCGAAAAAACCAAATTGATACAATTCAAACCATACCAAAAAATTCCATTAACTTTAGATTATCGATACCTAAATACGGAAATAAAATTTGTAAACTCCGCAACATTACTGGGAATTGATCTTGATACAAATATAAATTGGAAAATCCACATACAGAAATTAGCGCACAAGCTATCGTCATTTATATATGCCCTCCGACACCTAAAGCGCGTCACTGACTTCAAATCAGCCCTCACAGCTTACTATGCATACGCGCATTCAAGACTGTCTTACGGTATAGTCCTATGGGGAAACTGTAGTAATATTAACACCATATTTACACTACAAAAGAAATGTATACGAATTCTTATAAATATTGACCAAATGGAATCCTGCAAACCTCATTTTAAAAAACAAAACATATTAACTGTAGCTTCAATTTACATACTAGAGTCATGTAAATTCATTAGAAAACACCCCGAACTGTACTCTCCTATCAATATTAATAGACGAAATGACCGATATTTAAATAAATTCAAGGTTCCCTTTTCTAAGCTTAAATTAATATCATCAAGCCCTCACATTATGGCAATCAAAATCTATAATCATCTACCACTTCATATAAGAAGTATAGAAGAGGAAACTTTGTTTATTAAGCGATTAAAGCAAATCCTAATATGTAAATGTTATTACACTATCGAAGAATTTTTCAAGGATAAGACGTGATTATACTTTGTAAAAATGTTAAAATAATTTCATCTTGATGGTGTATAAATTGCGACGCCCTTGCAGGGTGCATGTGCTGTACTACTATATAGTTCATATCATCTTGTATTTTACCATATGCATGCAATAAACAATTTGAATTTGAATTTGAGTACATAATGCCGCGGTCACACATTGGTGATATGTATGTATCGGTACTTTGAGACAATGAAGACATTGAGCGCGTTAGTAGGTATTGGGCATTGGACAGTGTTTGGACGCAAAGTTGAATCCAATGTGTGGGCGCGGCATAATACCTACTAGAAAATAAAAAAAATGTGCACTTGTGCTGTTAGGACTCTAAGTTTTTTATTGTATGTACTTCATACTTATTTCTGCTACACAATATAAAACTGTAGTACCTACCACTTAATACCAAGGTGACTGTTTGCACTACAGTCAGGTGAAAAAGATCAATTTCCCAGCATATTTCCTCTACCACCAGGGGTAATTGAGCAAACCGCATATCAATTTGTGACATTAACGCGCTCAACTATCGGGTTGAGCGACGAGGTTAAGGAAATCAGGTCAGCTCGGATCGGAAAATGGTTACTAAGTGCATGGCCAGATGGCTGAAACCATTGACAGTATAGGTTATCCATTCTGTAGCCTGTAACTATGAAGAGCGGGTATCCATTTATTAGGTTCTATACCTGAAAGCTAAAGGACCCTATTGCTAAGCATCACTATCAGTACTTAGTATACAATTAAATTGAACCTTGAAATTAGTTAATGTTTAGCCTAAGGTTGACTGGTAGAGGAAAGCCTGTGTGGCATTAAGTCCGCCTTTTGCACACTACCTCACTGTGCAATGAAGATTAAATACCTAAATATAAAAAAGACGCTTTTGGTGTCTATCTGTCCCTATGTACGCGGCATTAAGTCCGCCTTTAGTACAATTTTTTTATGTGCAATGAAGATTAAATAAAAAAATATATATTTGCTTAGATTTTTAAAACTACGCAATGGATTTTGAATTTTGATACGATTTTTCTCAGCCTACAAACTTCCATTGCTGGATTAAAGCCTCACCAATGACAAATTTTCATTTGGGAGAATTCCAGTCACTACGCTTGGCAGGTACATTTACTGCCCGTTTTCCGACATTCCCTTAGACACCCACGGGATGAGATGGGATGGTCCTATTCTAAATACGAAAACCACCGGACATCTAGCTATCTAATATTAACCACGCCTATTTAAACGATCCCTATTAGGTATATAATAACTATGTAGGTTAAAACCGTTTTCATGATACCTATTCAACCAACAAAATGAACTTATCTCACTTATCACAAGATTGATTGCTAATTAACAACTCTTTGTGGAAATAAAGATGGAACTCTTCCAGGATGAGGCTTGATTGAAAGCGATTTCGATATTCATTGTAACTTAGTTTTTTATTTATTTAAGAAATGAACACTTCTACAGTACATCTACTACGTACATCTTTAATTCGTAGTGTAGCGTGGACATGATAACAACACATCGAACAAACACAAACAATAATACTGAGAAAAAAAACTAAGCTACAAAATGTATGTCATCATCATAATCAGCCTATCGCCAGTATACTGCTGGTCGTAGGCCTCTTAAAATTTATGTATTTATTATTTATCAATTCTGATTCAGTTGATAGTGAACTATAGCATAGGTACCGTAAAATTTATCTGGAAGAGATTGCATATATGAGATTAATTTAATTGCGTATATGAGATAAATTATTTCGCTAATATGAGATGCGTGTTAGCGAAAAGACCGACTAAGCACTCTCATGTTTTTGGCGCTAACTGTTCAGTTTAGAAAAAAATACCTTAGAAATCTCAATATAAGTTTTGAAGGCCTATACATTTATTTTTCGTATGGGTTAATAAAAAAATACATCAACTTACCAAGTTTCACTATGTATAGTTCTTATAGTTTCGGGAAAAAAATGGCTGTGACATACTAACGGACAGACATACATGACATCTAAGATTTCCTCTTTTAGCCATTGGCCACGGAATCCTAAAAACGCAAGAATATCTTATCTAACAAATCTCCACGCTCGATGTGAAGCCGCAGCTCTAATGACTCGCACTTTACGTCTTCATTAGTGTTCCAATTACAATTGTGATGGCCGGAACTATCCATCTACTTCTTAGGATCTCGTTAATACCTATATCCACTGAACATTTTCAATGAGATCTGTAACAAAGTACTATCTTCATGTAAAATGTATGGTAAGAAAACGTATGGGTACAAAATAGTTGTTCTCTTTGTAATTGTGTATTTGTTAGGTCCTTCCTTAGCTACGGATGCGGGTTCGGCAACTTCAGCTCCTGCGGAAGATGATGGACCACCAGGTCCTGATGATATAAATGGTGAAGGTATGTGTTATTTTTATCATAGTGGCTCGACATAATGGCTTCCCTACGTCTGATGAAAAGCGAAAGAGAAGCCAAAGTCGCTGTGACAACTGACAAGTAACTGGTCAGTTACCTGTCAGTTGCGTATGTTCTTTTTTTTCACACAACATCACAAACACTGCTACGAAAGTAAAGTAACTTAAGCGCTTGTGTTATGGGTATCAGAACAGCGAAGGTACTACAAATATATAGTTAAATACAAATAGTAGTATTATCGAAGTATAGATCTTTCAAACTAACGTGCATAGAACTCTTGTAGCATCGTATTAGCGTTTATCGATATTTTGTGCGTCGACATTCCGTTTTCGACTACTTCTAAGTCAACCACGGGATGAGAGAAGATAACTAGTCCTATTCTAAATTATTGCTGAGTTTCTTCACCGCACCACACGTAACCGATTGTAATTCCATCCTGTGTTCCATCCTCATCATCTCGATTATTGCCGCTCCTCCACTGTACGCTTTATGAGAAATTTCTTGCCTCGCGCATCGGTTTTGTGGAATCAACTCCCTGCAACAGTCTTTCCGAACAGCTACGACTTGGGAGCCTTCAAGAAACGAGCGTAAGTACTCCTATTTATGGTGCAGCGCAGACGGCACACTTTTTGTGCGATAGAGTCTGCGTCTGAGACATTTAAAAAGAGCGTCTAGGTCTCCCGACAGAATATTCGAAGATGTGCGTCGTGTGCGTTGAGTCTGTGAAATATCCGCGACAGATTTTTGCACGTCGTGTGCGTTACTGCATAATAATTGCAAAAAAGCGTCACGGATAGTCTGTCGTCTGCGCTGCCCTGAAAAGGCCGTTAGCGACCCCAGAACTGGATGTCCATGGGCGCTGTCGACTGGTTACCATCAGGCATCACATTTGCTCGTCCACCACCTATTGCATAAAAAAAACCATTGCATAATTATATTTCCAGCAACCACGGAAGTAACTCCAGCGTACGAGAAACCGACCGACATACCCCAATCCGATATCGACGATGCCTTGTTCCTAGAAGTGGGCGAATACTCCACTATCTCCTTCGCTTATTACAACGATCGCTTTCTCGGTTGGCACAAGAAGAAACCAGATGGCTACGTCTGTCACGACGACTATGTGCGATGCGTTCTCAGTCAGTAAGTCCATCACTATCCTCACCTGCCCGTGGTGCATCCTGCCGAACAACAAACGAGGCTCTGGCAAACCGACTGGTGGCGGTACAACCATTACAATTATAGAAGGCGTAGCTAAATACCACAAGCCGATGACGGGCAGCGTCACCGGAGCAAGAAGCTACGCCCTACGATTGCCAACCCGCCTGCCCAGCGTGGCGATTATGGGTATATCCTCCAGAAGTTTGCCCTAGGTGGCGAACAACTGGAGAGGCCTTTGTCCAGCAGTGGACGACAATAGGCTGATGATGGTGATGATGATGAAGTCCATCACAAGCCTATCGTAGTTTACTGCACTTTCACACATCGTAGTTTGCTGGACATAGGAATCTCCAGGTGTTTGCCACTTTGGGCCACACCTGAATGTTATACCATAATCGCCACGCTGGGCCGGTGGGTTAGCGATCCTGCGATCGCTTTGAACGCCCTGCGCCGTAGCTCCTCATCCCTCGGTGACGCTGCTGCCCGTCATCGGTCTGTAGTATTTAGCTGCAGCTTTCATTGTGATGATTATACCTCCACCAGTCGCGTTCGTTATTCGGCAAGATGCACCACGGACAGGAGAGAGCGGTTTGGAGAGAAAATATGATAAGCCCTTACATCCCGGAAACAAAACAAATGTGAATTTTCCAAATCAGTTCATAATTGTCGCAGATATCTGGTAACACACATACAAAAAGCAGTCTAATTGAGAACCTCCTCCTTTTTTAAAAAGTTTGTTAAAAATAATGATCATCATCACCAGCCTATTGCAGTCCACTGCTGGACATAGGCCTCTCCAGTTGCTCGCCACTCAGGACAAACATCTGGAGGATATGCCCATAATCGCCACGCTGGGCAGGCGGGTTGGCGATCGCAGGACGTAGCTCGGACGTACCTCGCTCCGGTGACGCTGCTGCCCGTCATCAGCCTGTGGCATTTAGCTACGCCTTCAATTGTGATGGTTATACCGCCGCCAGTCGGTTGCCAGCGCCTCGTTTGTTGTTCGGCAGGATGCACCACGGGCAGGTGAGGTTGGCTTGGAGCGAAAAGATGATAGGCCGCTCCCTTACATCCCAAAATAATGATAATGATAATAAATCAACAGGACTCTCCGCCATCCAGTTTGTGTGGTCCACAAAATTGACCAGGGTCGATCTGGTCTCCGGAACTTGCCCACTGTGTGTGACATGCACCACTACAACTGCCGTCGGGGATACAGTAAGTAATTAAAAATAAAAAAATTCGCAAAAAAAAACCATTTCAATATGGCGACAACAATACCAACTCGACCTTTCGAACAAAAAAATTATTTTCCAAATCGGTTCACAAATCTAGGCGATATGTAGTATCAAACATACAAAAAAAGCAAACATTTCAGTCGAATTGAATTGAACCTTCTCCTTTTTTTAAGTGGATTAATCTTCTTCTATCTTCTTCTTCTTATTCTATACTTATAATAAATCTGTAGAGAGGTCAATTCTGTACATGAAATATATTTTCAAAATAACTATCAGGGGGTGTTAAGTGACCGATACTGATGCCAAAAATGCAATCAGTAAAATTTTTGTCTGTCTGTCCGTCTGTCTGTATGTTCGTTATAGAAACAAAAACTACTGAACGGATTTTAATGAAACTTGGTACAATTATTCTTTATACTCCTGGGCAGGTTATGGTATACTTTTTATCACGTTACAATCAATAGAAGCAGAGCAGTGAAGGGAAATGTTGGGAAAACGGGAAAAAAAATTAACTGTAGGTATGTTTGAACGCGCATCACGTAAAAACTACTGCATGGAATTGAATGCGGTTTTCTCGAATGTATTGGACTAACTTTAAATTTAGGTACCATTTTATTTATTTATTTATTATTATTAAAAAAATATATTATTATGGATATAACCTCCAGATATTTGCAACCTCCAGGTGAGTGCCCAAAGTGACGAACAACTGGAGAGGTCTATGTCTTGCAATGGACTGTAATAGGCTGATAATGATGATGTATTCTAATGTTAGGTAGGTATACGAAGGTAGTTCACTGTAAGCATATTGTTTTAGTGCGGGAAAACGGAAAACAAAGCAAGTTTTTAATGTAGGTAATACCTAACGGTCACAGTAAATTTATCAAAATCTTTTATTTTTCAGGATACTGGTACATAATGAAATACGGCGTTTGCAGTTATCTTAACTGGGAAGGAATGATCATACTTGAAAAACCTATTACATATTAAAGGTACACATAATATAAGAAAACAAATGTTATTTCGTCGACAGCTCAAGTCTCCACAAGACCATTGTACTACCTCATCATCATCATCATCAGCCTATTACAGTCCACTGCTGGACATAGGCCTCTCCAGTTGTTCGCCACTTAGAGCAAACATCTGGAGGATATACCCATAATCGCCACGCTGGGCAGGCGGGTTGGCGATCGCAGGGCGTAGCTTCTTGCTCTAGTGACGCTGCTGCCCATCACCGGTCTTTAGTATTTAGCTACGCCTTCAATAGTGATGGTTGTACCGGCACCAGTCGGTAGCCAGAGCCTCGTTTGTTATTCAGCAGGATGTACCACGGGCTGGTGAGGATGGCTTGGAGAGAAAAGATGGTAGGTCTCAGACTATAGGACTCTCATGTCTCAGAATGAGTCGGGTCAGGAACGGGTGTCCTTTACCAGGTGATATCACTAACAGGCCGTTGAACAGTTAAACAAACAGCACAACTATCATACAGTTCCTAACAAGCGTACCGACTAGTTCTAGACAGAGAAGTTGCCGAGCGGAAAGACCCACTGAAGGGGAAAATGCTTTAAGGAAAATTGCGAACAATCCGTTAAGCTAAGTTACCTACTAGTTAGGTGCGTTTGGCTTGTACAATGGGGTAGTCAGCTGTGCGATATCTTGTGCTTAATGTGTCCGGAAAAATATAAGCAGGTTAGATGTTTTCACGAAATGTGGCTACCTCTTTAGTATTAAAACGTTTTTACTGCTGTCTGCAGGGAATGAGATGGGGTGATTCTATTCTAAATCCGGAAACCATAACTCTCTCGACTCCACTAAACAGTCGAGTCTGTATCTGGCATATTTTTGTATATCTTACGACAAATTAGTTTACTTAAATGTCACCGGAAAAAAATTAAACCGACTTCAAAAAAAACACAAACGACCAAAACTAAAAAGCGATAAATAACGTAAGTAATTCTATCCTTAATACATAATTATTTAAATATTACAATTATCACTTATTTTTGAAGTCGGTGCCAGCCTCTCGGTAGGTACCTAACGTAGACTGTTGTTGTATGACGCGCGCGGCCGGCAAATCCACACGACAATATACATTTATTTGCTTGGCTGGCACCGACTTCAAAAATAAGTGATAATTGTAATATTTAAATAATTATGTATTAAGGATAGAATTACTTACGTTATTTATCGCTTTTTAGTTTTGGTCGTTTGTGTTTTTTTTGAAGTCGGTTTAATTTTTTTTAAAAAATAATTTTATTTCTCTATTTTTAGTTGCATTAATGTGCTGTGACCTTGAATAAAGGCTAATTAATGTCCTTAAGAGTTTTACTTAGGAATGAAAAGTTTTGCTTTAAGTCAAGTGAAGACTTTGCGATCTAGAATCAAGCATATCACTTACCAAATCACCTGCCCTATTAGCCCTGCATAAGTACATATTACTACCTAGTTTAATATCGACCAATGTCAGTACCGTCCCCTAACTCCTAACCGTTAAGGAGTTCTGTGGCTTCATCATCAGCACCAGATGTTGACGCCCGGAAGCATATACCTGAGTAAAATATGATTACGTAACAAAACACCATATGAGCATACAATTTTCGGTTGTTGCCCTCAATTTCTCCAGGATCCCATCATCAGATCCTGACTTGGTGATAATGGGACCACCTCGGAAGTGTCCTCTGCCGAACTGTCGAAAAATTTTTGAAATCCATTCATAATTGACGGAAATATCGGTGAACAAACATAAAAAAAAAAAAAAATATTATACATACAGACGAATTGAGAACCTCCTCCTTTTTTCGAAGTCGGTTAAAAATAGCAAGAATCGTAAGTTGATCAATTTTCTAGGTTATTGATTAACTTTTGGAATATAACAGACGGTAGTTAAAATGTATTATTTAACGCAATGGAGTTCAGTTAATTCATCAACGTACGGTCATCATCATCATCATCAGCCTACATCAGTCCACTGCTGGACATAGGCCTCTCCCAATGCTCGCCACTTCGATCGGTACCTGGCAGTAATTTAATAATTTACGATTTTGATACAAGTAAAATCGTCCTCAAATGGGCCAATCGTTGCCCAATGTACTATAATCTTTTTAGCATGTTACCTACTTTTTAGGGTGGCCACGACAAAAAGATCTTTCTTAGTTCCGAATTCCATTCGCCCCATTCCGAAAATTTACGTTTATTTTAGAACAGTATGAAAAACAAGGACTTAAAGGGCTTCTAAACTAATTAAGTAGAAATACGTATTTCCTACAAAAGATTTACCCAAAATGTTTTGTAATGCTTCCAAAATAACAATTAGAGTTCTAACTCAAAACCCTTATAAATTATCTCAATAATTGAAGCTTCTTAATTGGACTAAGTGTATTTAGGCGGTATAACCATCACAATTAGCACAGACCGATGATTCCTGTCTATTATATTTGTTAGTATGTAAGCAATTCCTGTGTATCATTTTGTACGCCAATAAATTTTTGTTTCTTTCTTTCTTTCTTTCTAGCGTGGCGATTATTGGTAAAGCCTCCAGATGTTTGCCCAAAGCGGTGAACAACTGGAGAGGACTATGTCCAGTAGTAGGTAAGCCGCAAAAGGCTGATCATGATGGTTAAGACTAATGTCACCTTTTACTCGACATTACAAATATAAGACAGGCTCGGTGGCTCATTTGGTAGTGACCTCTGCCCTCTGACCCAAGGGTCGTGGGTTCGATTCCCGCACAGTACAAACATTTGTGTTCATGAACATGTCTGTTTGTATTGGTCTGGGTGTTTTCTATGTATAATATGTATTTATTTACAAAAAAAATTTATCTAAGTAAGTTTAACAGTTGTCTAGTACCCATAGTACAAGCTTCGGCTTAGTTTGGGGCTAGGTGGCGCTGTGTGGCCCAGCGTGGCATGTCTTAGGTTATACCAAGGAGAATAATTATTGTCTGAATAATATCAAAAATAAAACCTAAAAAAATAAGCCGCATTTCCCTCTGATCCTCTTTGCTGCTTTATACAAATCACTCAGTATATATCCGCATTTGTTGTTTGCTTCCCAGCCGCATACCCACATTCGGAGGGCTTTTTCAAATCCTCTGTTTGAAATAAATAAATTTGTGTGCGGTAAGCAAATTTTGTGTCTGAGAAATACACTAACGAATCAAACCGAACGCACAAATAGAAATCAGGGGAGAATTTTATGGAAGGCTTTATGTAAAAAGACGTAGCCATTGATTTATTGTCCGCGTGGTTTCCGGATTTAGAATAGGAGTGACCACTGCCTTCTGAACCAAGGGTCGTGGGTTCGATTCCCACCCGGGACAAACATTCGTGTGATGAATACTTGTGTTTGTTCCGTGTCTGGGTGTTTATAATTTGTATTTAAGTATTTATTTGTGGTACCTTCGTTGTTCTGATACCCATAACACAAGTGCTTAAGCTACTTACTTTGGGATTAGAGCAATGTATGTGATGTTCTCTGATATTTATATTATTTATTATATTGGGGACGACGACTTAGGGAATGTCAGGGAATGGGCAGCAGCGTTTCACATCATCATCAGCCTATCGCAGTCCACTGCCGGACATAGGCCTCTCCATTTGTTCGCCATTTTGGGCAAACGTCTGGAGGACATACCCAGAATCGCCACGCTGAGCAGGCGGGTTAACAATCGCAGGGCGTATCTTCTCGCTCTGGTGACGCTGCCACCCATCATCGGTCTATGGGTATTTAGCTACGCCTTCAATAATTGTGCTGGTTATACCGCCACCAGTCGGTTGCCAGCGCCTCGTTTGTTATTCGGCAGGATGCACCACGGGCAGGTGGTGGCTTGGAGCGAAAAGATGATAGGCCGCTCCCTTACATCCCAGCAGCGTTTACCTAGTTACAAATAAAACCTACTGCGGTCACTCACCCTCCTGCCAAGCGTGGTGACTAAGGCAAATCCATTAGGCTGATGATGATGATGATATTTTTTAGTTTTATTTTTTATATTAAGTGATAATAAATATAGCCTATAGCGTTTACGCTTGGCAAAAACATGATGCTATAATTGAGGTTAGACTGGTTTAAGCATCTGCTAGTTGCATTGATTGTTGCGTGTTTCTTTTGTTTAATGTATTTAAGTATACAATTTTATTAATAAATAAATAACCCAAGACATGCCACGCTGGGCCACACAGCGCCACCTAGCCCCAAACTAAGCCGAAACTTGTACTATGGGTACTAGACAACTGATAAACTTACTTAGATATTTTTTTTTGTAAATAAATACATATTATACATAGAAAACACCCAGACCAATACAAACAGACATAAACACAAATGTTTGTACTCTGCGGGAATCGAACCCACGACCCTTGGCTCAGAGGGCAGAGGTCACTACTAAATGAGCCACCGAGCCTATCATAAAGGATTATTTTTATTTTATTGTTATTAATATACTAGTAATTATGTTTATGACGCCATTGGTTTCTGTAACAAGATTGAAAGAAAGAAATTTTAGTAGGTAGTAGGATTAGTATCCTGTTGGTTCTATGTTTGTCGACAACATCCAACCAAAATGTAGATTTCTCTCTTACGAGTTATTTTTGAAGCCTGTTAATTCAGCGCACATATTTCTCATCCATTCCAATAAAATATTTGCTTCGTTGCGGACGTAACATGATAAATAAATAAACATCACATACATTTATCTGATCCCAAAGTAAGTAGCTTGAGCGTTCGTGTTAAGGGTACCACAACAACGAAATTGCCATAAATAGGAAGGTAAAAAAACCACTACCTTTTAAGAGAGGTAGGGCATAGCGAATCTTCGCTCGAATGGAGTCACCCGTCCGGGAAAGGACCAACCCTACAGAATACCTCAGCCAAATGACATCTGGGTCGTGTTTCTGCCGGTAATTAGGGTTTCCGGAGCTCGTGGGGGGTTAAGGTTGGGCCGGCGTGGCGGTGGCAACTAACTGACCAGTTACTAGACAACTGTTAACTTAGTACTGTTAAATACTTTTTTGGAAATAAATAAATACATACTTATATGTACATAGAAAACACTTGGACCAAATTGTGGTATCTCGAATTGGTTCAATTTTTTATGGTTGTTTTTGGCAATCTAACATGCAAAATCAAACATAGTCCTCTATTTTGTCTTAGGGCCACGACATATTATATGCCCAATCCTGCGATCGACCGTAGACGTAGACAAATGGGCTGAGCTTGGCTCCATCGGGGTCCTATCTCCCACGTCCCGTATCAATCACTTTGACGCCTTAATTCCTTTGCTTGCGAAGGTAAGGTGGTATATTTTTAAATTGACTGCTAGTTTATTTCTCTCATGTAATTCCTTCCGAAACATAAACAGATTTTGTATACGAGAATAATATGGCAGAACCTAGATTACAATTTAACTAATGCATTTAGTTTCTAGGACGTTTCTTCAACTTTCGTCAAACATCTGAAGAAAAAAAAAGGTTGGCGAACGCAGGCAGCTTTTCGCTTCGGTAACTCAGCCCGTCATGGGGCTGTGATACTTAGGTATCTAAGGTGTATACCTTCAATTGTTTTTCAACAGGATGTACCACGGGCAAGCGGGTGGCTTGGAACAAAAAGCTGATGGATCCCTCCCTTAAATCCCCAAATTCCTTAAAATCAATAAAAAATGTATTTGAAATACTCGAAGCGAAGGGAGGGCGGGTCGCTGGTGGAAATATAAACAAAACATGTATTGTTATACATGGCTATATGGGAGATAAATACATGACTTTGCGTTGTCATGTCGCTAGGAACTTACTTGTATATTAGGAAAGTTGGGCCTAGCTTGCGCTGACTCATCAAACTGAGCAAGAACAGGCTTAGAAGTCACTTAAAGAATTACGTGCGATGAAAATGTGATAGGGATATACTACTATTTCCTCTTAGATGTCGACAGCGCAGAAATATATCTAGATAGAGCAAGTCAGTTCAATTAACTAGGCACTTTTTTAATTATTCAAACGCTCGATATAAGGGTAGCCAGAGGGTGATAGAAAATGGTAGCCCGTGCTAGTATATACGAACTTAAATTGGTCAAAGTCGATTTTCATTACTTTGTTTCATATAATTTACGAATACAGAAAGGACATGGGAGGGATTTAAAAATACACGATTCGTTCAACGAACGAACATTTTCGATTAATAAAGTAGGAGCCCAGATTACACAACTTTAATTAGGTTGCGAATTCTTCTCGAAACGAGCTCTATAAACGTTACTATGAACGCGCGGACGCACAGTGCCCGAAATAGGATATTTCTCTGAAATCGGACCGTGCGTCACCCGTAAAAAAGTTTTATACATAAAAATAAGCCTTATTTTCGAAACAAATTACTACAAATGAACAGTAAACATTTTATTATTGTTTTCAAGGATTAAGTAGACACAAAATAGCGCCTACAATGTACCGATGACGTTGAGCAATATTAATGATGTTTGGGAGTTTACCATCGGCTCGATATTGCTATTGTAATATAAATTGAATAGGCACATTCTCTTTTCATGATAAAAATATACCCATACAATATTAAAGGCATGTAGGTATTTTGTTATCGTCACGTTTTTTGTAAATATTTAATAGAAACAAAATACAAAAAAATATTTATAATCTAATTTGATGTTTTACTGACCCGATAGCTCATTTGGCCCAGAGTGGCATGTCTTAGGTTATTTATTTATTTATGTTATCTTGAGGGGGGGGGGGGGATTTCTATGGACGTTTGGTATGAATAGTATACAATACATAGCTACATTATATTATGTAGTAATAGTCAGTATGAGAATATCCAGCGATTCGCATCTTACCTTCGTTTGGTTGATTAAGAAATGCCTATGTGCTGCATTGTGCAGTCTGTGGTCATAGGGATGTGCAGAGATACATGTTTTTCATTTCCATTTTATCGATAAAAGTATCGATGAAATGAAAATAAAAAATATCTTTATTCGTGTAAACTTATGTCCAGCTTATTGAATTTAGGCTAACACTTAGGCACTTTAACTACCTACTAAGATTGTTATCTTAAAAAAGTCAAGCATATGGCTTTTAAAATCAAATATTTCAAGTGTGTGTGCTTCAAGTGAATATATTAATTATAAATTTAATTAAGAAAAAGTAATTTTCTAAATTGGCCCGACCTCGAATAGAACTAAGAATCGTCCTCGGTTTAAAGTTCTTTTTTACGATTTTTAATTAGTTAGCTTTTCTGAATATCACTCTACAAGTCGTATTAAAAACAAAACCAATAAATAAAACCTTGTAATAAGAAAATAACTATTATTTTTATCTACAAATAGTGCGACCATTGTGAAATTTTACACTTTTTATCTTTTGTTCCCAATATCATCGGCCATTTCTCTTGCTCATCCCTATTTTCTCATCTTATCTTTATACAATGCTGGGTGATTGAATGCAGTTGCAAAGAAAAATTGAACAGTGCAAGCAATGTAGCACAATTTATTGTTCTGTCCAGGTATTCTCGAACAAAGGCATTGTTCAGGAATGAATTAAGATTTTTCAAGTGCTATTAGGTGCTTGGAAATCGTACTTTTTCTTCATATTGATTCTGAAATATTCTTGAAAGCACAATAGCTATCATAGGCCATTTGTTTATTTTTATTCTTTCTTACTGTTAAAGAATCTGAATAATTCTATTGGCTCGGGTCTAAACTTAAATATTTAACATTAGAAAGAACACTAAGGGGATTTTTAAGTCTTTTAATCTAAATTGTTTTAAATATATTTACCATAAAAAACCTAAAGAATCAGAAGTTTCAAACAAGAAATGGATTTTTTGTCAGTTTGACACCTGCTTTGTCCGACAATTTTTCTTTTAATGTAATTTAGTTTCATTTTTATAAGAAAAAGGTTTATTACCATTGCTAATGTGCCTACACGATAGTGTTAGAAATTTCTAATGTTAAAAAACGAAGTAGATATGTTACGTAATCTTTTGAGTCTAATCCCGGTACCTAAGTAATTAGTAACAATTGTCGAGAGAATTCCCGGTCCCGGGACCAACACACGAATGTAGGTCCCGGGACTACCGGTTGGTATCAAACCCACGACCCTTGGTTCAGAAGGCAGGGGTCACTACAAACTGAGCCTCCGGGCCTCACTCTGAATCTCTTCTGTACAACTTTCGTCTCCTTAAACTGCCGATAAACTTCTACAACATCTTGACCTTTCACCCGAGATTTCAAAGCTTATAACAGTCCTTGTCCAATCTACATAAACTATTTACAAGTTTTCATTAAATGAAAACGACTTCACTTCACTTTTCCACTCAAATACAGATAAGCATTCGACCCGGCCTTAATATCTTTTTAGTAGCAATTAACACTCTTCAGCTCACAACCGAATTCAAACTGATTTAAACTCTACGACTAAGAGAATAAAGTCTCAATTTCCTTTTAGTAATAAATAGGAAAAGGCTTGTAATTGTAAGGCTAATTTTAAGGGCGGGTATCCACTAAACTGAGAAAGAAAATTCGATACTTTGATTACCATTTGCGCATTAATTCTTTTTAATATTCTTAAAGTTAGTATTTTAATTAAAGGGAACGATGTGATAGACTTTTATTCACTAGAGAAATGTTTCACGGCGGGAATTGCTTCTTACAAAATTATACCCCTAGGGTTCTGTTAAGGTTAGTTTTCACGGAAGCGAGAACCAACTTGCCAATAATATTGTTTCAAAAAAGTGGAATGAAGATAAGAGCTTCTCCGCCAGTAGTAGGGCTTACCTGCCTGGCTGGCGACTCACTCTACCCACTCTCAAACAACCTAGAAGTGACTTCAGTGGGGTTTCGGGATCAGTCGGCAGATTGTACTAATCACTACATATGTAGTAAGTATAAAACAAAGTCCTTTTTGTTTTCTGTCTGTCCCTATGCATGGTTATCTTCAAAACTACGCAACGAATTTTGATGCGGTTTTTTTAATAGATAGAGGGGTTCAAGAGGAAGGTATATGTGTATAACATTTATGCATATAGTATTGCATCCGTGCGAAGCTGTGGCGGGTCGCTAGTGGAATATATAGGGAAACTCACAAAAGGTATATTCAAATCTTCAAGAAAAGAGCGTACCCCTTTCTTAAAGGCCGGCAGCGCAGCTGTAACTCCTGATGTTGCAGATGTACATGGGCGGCGGTTATCACTTACCATCAGGTGAGCCATCTTTTTTTTTTATAGTGGCTCGACATAATGGCTTCCCTACGCCTGATGGAAAGCGAAAGAGAGGCTCAAGCCGCTGTAACAACTGGCAAGTAACTGGTCAGTTACCTGTCAGTTGCCACCGCCATGCCGGCCCAACCCTAACCTCCCCACGAGCTCCGGAAACCCTACTCACCGGCAGAAACATGACCCAGAGGTCATTTGGCTGCGGTATTCTATAGGGTGGAGGTCCTTCCCCGGACGGGCGGCTCGATTCGAGCGAAGATTCGCTATGCCCTACCTCTCGTCTGCTCGTCTGCAACCTATTTCATAAAAAAAGGTAAATGTTAAGGTAAAATGAAGCCAAGCATTTTCCATAATAAACTTTTACGGGTTTAAGATTAAATAAAAAACACCAACAAAATACGCGGAATTAGTTCAATGGGTAAATAACTTTTACTTCTTTGGGTAAAATAACTAAATACCGTTTCCCTGGTCGTTAGACGAACCGTTATTTTCTTGCCGATCTTTACCATTTGCGGGCAATGTAACAAAACATTACGATACCTAGCTTGTTTTCATTAACTTCCTTCCTTTTAATTTTAAAGTGTATTTTTTATATCTCTTCTTTCGTAAGTGCTTCGTTTTACCTCACTTATTATTGTCGTATAAATATGTGATGTCACTAACGTTCATAACAGTGGATGTATAAAGAAAGCCACCAAGCTAAAAAGCCACCCTGATCAGGGGATGCAAGGAAGCGACCTATCCTTTGCGCTCCAAGCCTCCCTCACCTGCCAGTGGTGCATCCTGCCGAATAACAGACGAGGCTCTGGCAACCGACTGTTAGCGGTACCATTAACCGTCATGATTAAAGGCGTAGCTAAATAACAGGCCGATGACGGTCAGCAGCGTCACCGGAGCGAGGAGCTACGCCTTCAGATCGCTAACCCGCTTGCCCAGGGTGGTCATTATTGGTAAAGCGTGCAGATGATTGACCAAAGTGGACAGGATTATGTCCAGCAGTGAACTGCCATAGCCTCATGATAATGACGATCATTAAAATAAAAGTAAACTACAATTTTGTTTTACAAAAATGGCTTTTCTACTGTGTTTTTTTCTTCTGTGTAGACACTGAAGTTAACCATTTCACGAGATTGATTGAAAGTTAAGTTGGACTCGAAAGTACTACTGTTAATTTTCATCCTAAATCAAAATTTGTTGAAACTTTATTCACCTTTGCGTCCGAAATAACTGACAGCACCGTTCTCAAGTGTACTTTTTCGCAAAATTGATTGAAACTTATACTCGTAGGTACTGAACTCGAAACTATAGTTAGGACCCTCTGTCAGGGATGACAAATGCCCTGTCGGGGGACACTTGTGGCTGTCAGGGCCGATGTAGCTCCGGATGAGTGATGACTACACTCGAGCTTACAAGTTTTTACAAACATTGAAGGGTGTAGCCTCTGGCGGTCTCGTAGCTAGATGATTTACTTTTTATACCACCTGTATTTTCGTTTTTAGGGCTCAGAGTCTGTTTAGTTGAAGAATGTTCTAGTTGCAAAATGTCTTTTTCATCCTAACATGAGACTGAGTGAGAAAGTACCAGGAGCGCATAGTCACGTAGGAAGTCTATTGGTTGCGTTGACGCATTTCTTCAAAACTTTGTCAGTTTCAGTAGGTACAAAATTTGATGTTTGCGTCAGAAGGCAAAGATCTATGCAGTCCTGGTACTTTCATCTCTTATAAAACTTTTTTTACAAAATTTATCAAACTGCTCAGTAGTAGCTTTCTTTAGATATATAACCCTTGATGTCCAAGTCCGTCTTACGTTATAAGAAACGACAAGGACATAGTGCCTAAGATTTATTGTATCGTATTTCAAAATAACTTGAGTAGAAATGTCTTGTATCTGTTATCTGAACTCTACAGTGTAAAGCCCGTTTCGATAAAAAGGAAGATTAATGTGTCTGTTATACGGCTTTTGAGCAATATTCATCATCATCATCATCAGCCTATTGCAGTCCACTGCTGGACATAGGCCTCTCCAGTTGTTCGCCACGTAGGGCAAACATCTGGAGGATATACCCATAATCGCCACGCTGGGCAGGCGGGTTGGCGATCGCAGGGCGTAGCTTCGCTCCGGTGACGCTGCTGCCCGGTCTGTGGTATTTAGCTACGCCTTCAATTGTGTTGGTTATACCGCCACCAGTCGGTTGCCAGCGCCTCATTTGTTATTCGGAAGGATGCACCACGGGCAGGTGGGGTTGGCTTGGAGCGAAAAGATGATGGGTCGCTCCTTTACATTCAAGTGCATTCAGACAATTGTCACTGGGAGAGGCCTCTGTCCAACAGTGGACGTTTTTAGGCTGATGATATGGGTATATCGAAAGCATGGATGAGGGTTAAATCGAACCCGGAATCTTTGGATTGTCCGCGGTTTCATGCCACGCTGAGCCACACAACGCCACCTAGCCCCAAACTAAGCCGAAGCTTGTACTATGGGTACTAGACAACTGATAAACTTACTTAGATACCTTTTTTTTTTAAATAAATACATATTATACGTAGAAAACACTCAGACCAATACAAACAGACATATTCATGAACAGAAATGTTTGTACTGAGCGGGAATCGTACCCATGACCCTTGGCTCAGAGGGCAGAGGTCACTACCAAATGAGGTTTCATGCTTAGGTAATTATTGTGCCACAGAGGCCGTCACGACAAAGTAACGGAGTTGCCCCGTGCCATTAAGTCATGGAATGCCCTTTCAGCTCATGTGTTTCCTTCCTCTTACAATCCTGGGTTCTTTACGCGGGGCGTGAATTGGCATCTCAATGGGCCTTCATCAATGGGTTTGTTTTATTATGCCTGTCGACCTAACTTTTGGACCTCACGATCGCTTACCATCAGGTGGAGTGAGGAAATCCTGAAAGCTCTTCTTATATTATAAAAAAAACCCTTTTGAAATTTACACTAATTGTTATATTCTCCATTAACATATTATCCTAGAATCTTGTCCATATAACGATATCATTGTACTATGATAACATTAACAATAATTTCATAATTACAATACATGTCGCAAGATAATACCGTAATTTCTCACTAAACTAACGAATTTACTTTGAGCAGAATTCCTTTTACATTCACGCCAATTACGCTAAAAAGCAGCCCAAAATCCCTTTACAAGCTCATAATAATCTAACACTCATATATTAAAGAGACGGAATGCTTTGATGTTAAAGACTAGCATTTATTTGGTGGTATACTTTGAGGGAAATAAACGTTCATGATTTTAAATCTGAGTGAAAGAGAATCCTTATTTACCTTCTAGGTACTAGAATTTCAACCATAACGGTCAATCTCCTAAAAGTCGAGTTAGATAAATTCGCAAAAGATAAAGTGTATTAAGTGTGTGTGAATGCACTTAAAACGTAATTAACGGAACTTAAACAAAATTAAATAGTACATTATGCTTAAAAGAACATCATCAGCCTATCGCAGTCCACTGCTGGACATAAGCCTTGCCAGGTGTTCGCTACTTTGGGCAAACACCAGGAGGTTATATCCATAATCGCCACGTTGAGCAGGCGGGTTGGCGATCGCAGGGCGTAGCTCCTCGCCCCGTGACGCTGTTGTCATCGGCCTGTGGTATTTAGGTAACCTTCAATCGTGATGGTTATAGGTACCACCACCAGTCGGTTGCCAAAGCCTCGTTTTTTATTCGGCAGGTTGCACCACGGGCAGGTGAGGGTGGCTTGGAGCGAAAAGATGACAGGCTTAATATACTGTGACTATAAAAAAAAATCTAACAGAGTCTAAGTCATACGCTATCTCTTCCCAACATTTCAGGCGTTAGAGTATCAAATGTAATATTCATAATACCCGAATCCTTCAGCATTTGCATTTTAATTCGTTCTTTTGCCAACGGGTATTATGAATGTTCTCCGTAAAATATGAGTCGGTCGCAGAATTTATGGGTTCGTTGAAATAAAAAAGCGTATATTTGAATAAGAAGATTACATCTTCATAAATTTAGGCTGTAATGCTAAGTTTTATAGGTACATTATCCATTGCAATTGGTTTAACTCTTACAAGATGTTGTTATTCTTGTACTATTTAATGATGATTACTTTAAAGGTGACGCTGCTGCCCGTCACCGGTCTTTAGTATTTAGCTACGCCTTCAATTGTGATGGTTACCGCCACCAGTCGGTTGCCAGCGCCTCGTTTGTTATTCGGCAGGATGCACCACGGGCAGGTGAGGTTGGCTTGGAGCGAAAAGATGATAGGCCGCTCCCTTGCATCCCGGAGCAAGAAGCGACGCCCTTGCGATCGCCAACCCGCCTGCCCAGCGTGTCGATTATGGTTGGGTATATCCTCCAGATGTTTGCTCTAAGTGGCGAACAACTGGAGAGGCTTATGTCCAGCAGTGGACTGTAATTGGCTGATGATGATGATGATGACTTTAAAGGTATTTTTTATAAGTAAAAGGCGCTTTGTTTGTAGGTACTGTGCGGGGATCCAACCCAAGACCCTTGGCTCAGATGGCAGAGGTCACTACCAAATGAGGTAACGAGCCAGTCGATGAGCCATCGAGTCAGCTTGTGGGCTGATCATGATGACGATTGCTGTAGAGCAATCTCTACAACAATCGTCATCATGATCAGCCCACAAGCTTTTTTTTTGACGATTTCTGTAGAGAAATCGTCAAAAAAAATCAATACCAGTGTTACAACAAGGCGAATCACAATTCATCCGTTTTCACCATTCCCCGCGTAACTCCAAAACTCCATTGAACTTTCCAACAAGTTATTCACTTATCAGTATCACCAGGTCCCCTTAATTTCATTTAAGCAAAACTCCCAAACGACATTCCAGTTCAGTCTCTTAAGTCGATATATCCTTGGACAGCCTCCGTAATCTTTATAAATAGTTACTGTCACTGAGTGAATCCCATCCGTTCATCTCTGGTAAGCTTGGTGCGACAGATTTTTCGTAAAATTTGTCTCAGACACTGCTTTAGGGATTAATTACTTGAAGGATATGTCTTGCGTATAAGACGTATAATTTGTTATATGAGGTTTAAGGATAGTCTTAGTATGAACTTCAAATAATCTTGCTTGGAAAAAGTAAGCGAAATACGGAGAAAATCCGTTGTAAAACTAAGATTACACGTACAGATAGAACATAGCCGTTGAGTGTTCAGTCCACTGCTAGATATAGGCCTCTCCAGTTCGTCAAACATCTGGAGGCTTTGCCCATAGTCGCCATGCTGGGCAGACGGGTTGTCGATCGCAGGGCGTTACTTCTCGCTCCAGTGACGCTGCTGCCCGTCATCGGTCTGTGGTATTTAGCTACGCCTTCAATTGCGATGGTTATACGCCTCCAGTCTGTTGCCAGCGCCTCGTTTGTTATTCGGGAGGATGCACCACGGGCTGGTGAGGTTGGTTT
The DNA here is from genome assembly GCA_031163375.1 of Conogethes punctiferalis. NCBI lineage: Eukaryota > Metazoa > Arthropoda > Insecta > Lepidoptera > Crambidae > Conogethes > Conogethes punctiferalis. The sequence continues at coordinate 6,529,596 of CM062098.1, read as the reverse complement.
GGAGCGAAATGATTAGGTCGCTCCTATATATTCCTCTACTCTAAGACTGGCCTTAAAGGGACCGCCTGTAACAGTCGAAACCGACTGCAAGATGCTTAACACTCCCTTAGAGCGGCAGTACACTGACTGCTTAAAGTGGAGAAACGACTGCTTAAAGCAGTTGAGAATCGACTGCTTCAAGCCACGACCGGTGAACCTCTCCCTTACATCCCAGTGTTTGAGTATGAATTATAAACGATTTTAAAGGCCTTCATTGTGGTGCACAGGAGTGGTAGTTATTGTAGTCACGCAATGCTGACGTAAACTAAATTATTACAATCACAAATAGAACATAGGAGCTTGCAGAATATGATGTAATTAAGTATAATTAGCATGACGTGTGTAGGTTGTCTGTTTAGCTTTATACATTACCGTATGGAAATTAGGTATTGTAATTTTATTGGCTTAAGCACGAACATCGTACTCATTTTTGTATATAGGCAAGCAAGTGGCCTGTCTGGTGTTAAACAGTAAATGCCGTCCATGGACATTAGCAATGCCAAGGGCACGGTTATTTGTTAAGTAGATGCCTTTACCTGCCATGAGGTAACAGCTCTCTTTAAACCAATTTTAGAAAAAAAAAACAAATGAAAGGAAAATGACTTTATTTACATAGACTTAAATAATCCAAGACATGCCACGCTGGGCCACACAGCGCCATCTAGCCCCAAACTAAGCCGAAGCTTGTACTATGGGTACTAGACAACTAATTGGTCTGGGTGTTTTCTATGTTTTAATATGTATTTACATATTATAACATAGAAAACACCCAGACCAATACAAACAGACATATGTACCCAGACCCAGACCAATACAAACAGATATATGAACACAAATGTTTGTACTGTGCGGGAATTGAACCCACGACCCTTGGCTCAGAGGGCAGAGATCACTACCAAATGAGCCATTTTCCTTCAAAACATGAGTTATATTTCTCAAAGCTGACCATCAAGCGCTGTCACGGTGACCGCAAGGGCACGCATCCCGTCTGAATCTGAATAAAACATGAAATACTACATTATTCCTACCTCAAGGCTCGTGCGTAGTGTCACCATACGTCTCAGTTTACTTGATTAACTGTCCTGTTTCGATAGGCTACACCATCAAATCTGTAGTTGTAGTCTCGAAGGATTCATGTAAAACGACTAAAACTAAAAAGTGATAAATAACTTAAGTAATTCTATCCTTAATACATAATTATTTAAATATTACAATTATCACTTATTTTTGAAGTCGGTGCCAGCTCTTGGTACCTAACGTAGACTGTTGTTGTATGACGCGCGCGGCCGGCAAATCCACACGACAATATACATTTATTTGTTTGGCTGGCACCGACTTCAAAAATAAGTGATAATTGTAATATTTAAATAATTATGTATTAAGGATAGAATTACTTAAGTTATTTATCACTTTTTAGTTTTAGTCGTTTGTGTTTTTTTTGAAGTCGGTTTAATTTTTTTAAAAAATAATTTTATTTCACTATTTTTAGTTGCGTTGATGTACTGTGACCTTGAGTAAAGGCTAATTAATGAATAAGGGAATCCTTAAGAGTTTTACTTAGGAATGAAAAATTTTGCTTCAAGTCAAGTGAAGACTATGCGATCTAGAATCAAGCATATCACTTACCAAATCACCTGCCCTATTAGCCCTGCATAAGTACATACTACTACCTAGTTTAATATCGACCAATGTTAGTACTGTCCCCTAACTCCTAACCGTTAAGGATTTCTGTGGCTTCATCATCAGCAACAGATGTTGACGCCCGGAAGCATATACCTGAGTAAAATATGATTACGTAACAAAAACACCATATGATCATACAATTTTAAGAAATAAGAAACTTTTATCATCGACAAAACATAACATTTTCGGTTGTTGCCCTCAATTTCTCCAGGATCCCATCATCAGATCCTGACTTGGTGATAATGGGACCACCTCGGAAGTGTCCTCTGTCGAACTGTCGAAAAATTTTTGAAATCCATCCATAATTGACGGAAATATCGGTGAACATACATAAAAAAAAAAAAAAAAATATTATACATACAGACGAATTGAGAACCTCCTCCTTTTTTGAAGTCGGTTAAAAAGGCCACAAAACACCGAACAACTGCTTTTTGACGCTCTCTAAACACTTAAGGTAATACCAAACCAATCGACCGATCGTAGATCGATGACATCAATGGATGGAATAATAAATTTGATCAACGTGGATCGATAATAATAATAATAATCATTAATTAATTAACTTTGTAAGACTTCCGAAGGCCCTAGACTGTATGACGTGGTCGTAGTTTTTAAAAGTATAAATCTTAATTTAATATTATAGAGCTGAAGAGTTTGTTTGTTTGAACGCGCTAATCTCAGGAACTACTGGTCCGAATTAAAAAATTATTTTTGTGTTAAATAGACCATTTATCGAGGAAGGCTTTAAGCTATATAACATCACGTTGCAACTATTAGGAGCGAAGAAATAATGGGAAATGTAAAAACAAAACGGGGGAAAAATAACTATTCCACGCGGACGAAGTCGCGAGCACAGCTAGTGTGATGATAATTATATTGTAAACACTATGTTGAAAAGAGCAACTACAAGAGTTACTTGCCGGTTTCTTCTCGGTAGAGTTCTGCTTACCAAACCGGTGGTAGCTTTTGACGATTTGTAAGTGTTTTTTTTTAAAACCTATACAAATAAAGATTATTTTGACTTGTTTTTTTCAACTCGGCTCGACATAATGGCTTCTCTACGCCTGATGGAAAGCGAAAGAGAAGCCCAAGTCGCTGTGACAACGGGAAAGCAACTGGCCAGTCACCTGTCAGTTGTCACCGCCATGCCGGCCCAACCCTAACCTCCCACGAGCACCAGAAACCCTACTCACCGGCAGAAACACGCCCCAGAGGTCATTTGGCTGCGGTATTCTATAGGGTGGAGGTCCTTCCCCGGACGGGCAGCTCAATTCGAGCTAAGATTCGCTATGCCCTACCTCTCTTATGGAAGACCTCTCTACCTACTTGACTTTTGACTTTGACTTATGGAAGAAACTATCGGTTGACGACGACCAACTTATTTTGCCATCGATCGATGTCTACGATCGACGATCGATCGGTTTGGTAACACCCTTGAAACTAGCAAAATCTCCGTATCTTGTATGGTAGTAGGAAGCTGTTTATCTCGTTTATCCCATTTTGTATAAAACTAAAATGGCCACGATACTGACCGCAGTCGCCCGTCCGTGTGGTTATCCTCCCTATTTATCTGCTTTGAGAGATTATAATTTATCAAGCAAATTAACGCTGAGGATGTAAAGGAGCGACCTAATCATCTTTTCGCTCCAAGCCACCCTCACCTGCCCGTGATGCTTTCAGCCGAATAACAGACGAGGCTCTGGCCCCCGACTAGTGGCGGGCGATATATCCATGACTAAAGGCGTAGCTAAATACCACAGGCAGATGTTTGCCCAAAGTGGCGAACCACTGAAGAGGCCTATGTACAGCAGCGCAGGCTTAGCTTCTCTTTCCGGTGGACTGCGGTCACCTTTGTCCCGGACGGGGATAGAACCCACCACCCGAATATGAACCCACGACCTTTGGTTCTGAAGGCAGGAGTCACTATCTAATGAGCTAGTTACTTTGTGATCGGAGCAATGTAGGTATGTGATGTTGTTTGATATATGTTTCATCATCATCAGTCTAATGCAGTCCACTGCTGGACATAGGCCTCTCCAGTTGTTCGCCGCTTAGGGCAAACATCTCGAGGATATAATATACCCATAATCGCCACGCTGGGCAGGCGGGTTGGCGATCGCAGGGCGTAGCTTTCGCTCCGGGACGCTGCTGTCCGTCATCGTTCCGTGGTATTTAGCTACATATTCAATTGTGATGGTTAGTCGGTCTGATATTTGTTTAGTTCTTATTAAATGAACCTTTTTGTACTAAGGTCACTAAAATTATGACTTAGGTTTAGAGTCAAAATGAAAGTCAGAAGCGGTCGGACCCGCAACTGCGGTCTCGACTGAAAATGTACGCGTTTGTATGCAAATACGTTTTGAACTGATGGAACCATAATTGGTTCATTAATATTTGATGTACAAATAATCAAACCAATTTGGCGATAATTTAATTGCGAAACGTTTCGGTCCACTAAATGCATTATAATGGCTATAAGGGAAAGCTTGCTAAATTATTATTTATAAGTTTGTACCTGTTATACCTACCTTAGTTGATTACGATTTCAATAATAATGAAATGAAATGAAAATAAATTTATTGGAGCATATCTACAATTTGGTAGGTCACTTAAGTCTAATTACATGGAAAATAAGGTATGCATCCAAATAGGCTGCCACTCAGCTTTTCAGTGACACCTTAAACAGAGGAGCGCTACATGCATGGACGAACAATATGTGCTTAAGCATGAGTATAATACTCTCCTGACCGAATTTCGGCCACGGCAGACTATCTCCAAGGAGACGAGCCAAATAGTTGTTAGATTGAACAAGCGTGTACGCAAACAGGTGCTGTAGAGGAAAGAGTGGGACACCCTTTTACTGGCACAATTATATGTACCGGCTTTATATAAGTGCTTCCCCTACGCCTGATGGAAAGCGAAAGAGAAGCCCAAATCGCAACGACAACGGGCAAGTGCCAGTTGCCACCGCCATGCCGGCTCACCCCACGAGCTCGGGAAACCCTGCTCATTGGCAGAAATACGACCCGGAGGTCTGACTGCGGTATTCTATAGGAGGTCCTTTCTCGGATTTGAGCAAAGATTCGCTATGCCTTACCTATCATAAACTGTTCTTTCTGACTTCGAAGCGAGAACTGAGTAATTTCTTAACAGAGAAATCCAGTAGCAACGTTTTGTTTCAACCCGGAGTTCGAACCTGGAACCCTCAGCTGTCAGATGGCACATTATCATCATCATCGACATAGGCCTCTCCAGTTGTTCGCCACTCGGGGCCAACATCGAGAGGATATACCCATAATCGCCACGCTGGGCAGGCGGGTTGGCGATCGCAGGGCGTAGCTTCTCGCTCCGTTAACGCTGCCGCCCGGCATCGGTCCGTGGCATTTAGCTACGTCTTCAATTGTTATGGTTATACCGCCACCAGTCGGTTGCCAGCGCCTCGTTTGTTGTTCGGCTGGATGCACCACGGGCAGGTGAGGTTGGCTTGGAGCGAAAAGATGATGGGTCGCTCCCTTACATCCCACACTTACTTACTTACATGTCACATGCGACCACAAAACCAAGTCTGATGTTAAACAGTAACCGCCGCCCATGGACATAAGCAATGCCAGAGCACAGCCATACTCCTGCCTGCCTCAAAATATATGAGATGTCGTCTGATTTTTTCAAGAACATGATATTGCTGGTTGTATAATTAAATAATTAATTACGCCACAATATTGTAATGGCGGCTGAGCGTGTCTCGTCTGGGATTAAGGGCCCGAGGCTAAATCCCGGGATATCTAATTAGCAGGAAATTTAAGCCCTTACCGGGTCGGTTAACTCATGTTTTTGCTTATGGCAACCCGACCGATTTACGCAGCTAAATTTGACAATGTCTTTTGTTTTGGTCCTCATTCGGTAGTGACTCTTGCCGTCTGAACCAGGGGTCGTAGGTTCGATCCCCACCCGGGACAAACATTCGTGTGATGAACACTTGTGTTTGTACCGTGTCTAGGTGTTTATATTTCTATTCAATTATAATATTTGTGGTACCTTCGTTGTTCTCACACCCATAACACAAGTGATTAAGCTACTTACTTTTGGAACTGAGCAATGTAGGTGATATTGTCTGATATTTATATGTGCAAAAAAAAAACACAAACGACCAAAACTAAAAAGCGATAAATAACGTAAGTAATTCTATCCTTAATACATAATTATTTAAATATTACAATTATCACTTATTCTTGAAGTCGGTGCCAGCCTCTAGGTACGTACCTAACGTAGACTGTTGTTGTATGACGCGCGCGGCCGGCAAAATCCCCACGACAATATACCTAGATACATTTATTTGTTTGGCTGGCACCGACTTCAAAAATAAGTGATAATTGTAATATTTAAATAATTATGTATTAAGGATAGAATTACTTACGTTATTTATCGCTTTTTAGTTTTGGTCGTTTGTGTTTTTTTTGAAGTCGGTTTAATTTTTTTTTTAAATAATTTTATTTCTCTATTTTTAGTTGCGTTAATGTGCTGTGACCTTGAATAAGGGTTAATTAATGTCCTTAAGAGTTTTACTTAGGAATGAAAAATTATGCTTTAAGTCAAGTGAAGACTTTGCGATCTAGAATCAAGCAAATCACTTACCAAATCACCTGCCCTATTAGCCCTGCATAAGTACATACTACTACCTAGTTTCTATCGACAAATGTCAGTACTGTTCCCTAACTCCTAACCGTTAAGGAGTTCTGTGGCTTCATCATCAGCACCAGATGTTGACGCCCGGAAGCATATACCTGAGTAGAATATGATAACGTAACAAAAACACCATATGAGCATACAATTTTCGGTTGTTGCCCTCAATTTCTCCAGGATCCCATCATCAGATCCTGACTTGGTGATAATGGGACCACCTCGGAAGTGTCCTCTGTCGAACAAAAAAAAATTTTAGAAATTCATCCATAATTGACGGAATAATCGGTGAACAAACATAAAAAAAAATAAAAAAAAAAATATTATACATACAGACGAATTGAGAACCTCCTCCTTTTTTCGAAGTCGGTTAAAAAGCTGTGCCCGCGACTTGACTTACCGCGGAATAGAGTTTCTATTTTATCACCTTGGGGGTGAGTTGATCAAAATCCTTTCTTAGCGGGTGCCTACGTACATAACATGTACCTGCATGCCAAATTTCAGCGTAATCCGTCCAGTGGTGTGGGCTGTGCGTTGTTAGATCATTAAATAAATAACCCAAGACAAGCCACGCTGGGCCACGCAGCGCCATCTAGCCCCAAACTAAGCCGAAGCTTGTACTATGGGTACTAGACAACTGATAAACTTACTTAGATACATTTTTTTTTGTAAATAAATATATATTATACATAAAAAACACCCAGACCAATACAAACGGACATGTTCATGCACACAAATGTTTGTAATGTGGGGGATCGAACCCATAACCCTTGGCTCTGAAGGCAGAGGTCACTACCAATTGAGCCACCGAGTCATTATGTCAGTCAGTCACTTTTGAGTTATAATATATTTAGATAAAGAATATCTATCTACTCAATATGATTATATGCTAATAGCTAAACAACTAACAACAAATGTTTCCCGTCCTATAAAGTAAAAGACGATAGGTGCCTATTTTGCAACCTATTTCTGGAAAAAAGGAAGGGGCATTCCAGACCGAGTGTCAAATCAACAAAGCCAGTCATTACTCCACATTCCCGTCAAAAATTGCCTTAACGCCCCATTCGTCCATAACATAAATCGTAAACTAGCCAACTTTCGCCAACATTGGGTACGGAGAACTTTTGAAACTTTGCTAAGATTCCCTTTTCGCGCTAGACAAATCTTTTAGCTATCTTTTGTTCAGTTACGTTATTTATATTCTTTATAAATCATAGTTGGGCTCCGTAATGGTTATAGCGAATTGAAATTAAATAAACTCTTTTTACTTTAAAGAAAAAAATAAATGCTTAAGTTCCACATTGGTGGTATAATGCTAGCAGAGATAATTATAAAGCATTATAAGTCATCGTCATCTCATCAGCCTATTTTAGTCCACTGCTGGACATAGGCCTCTCCAGTTGTTCACTACTTAGGGCAAACATCTGAAATGAAATGAAAATACCTTTATTCACATAGATAAAATAAGCACTTATGAATCGTCAAGTTAGCAACAAGTAATGTAAAAATGTGAAAAAGCAATGTAAAAGAAGCAACCGCCGTGCTCGGAAAGTAAGAATTCTACCGAGAAGAAACGGCAAGAAACTCGGTAGTTATTCTTTTTAAATCGCCAATTGTTACATGTTTTAGTATAACAACATTTACTACTACAAGTATACTTAGATACAAATATAAATAAAACACCCAGACACAAAACCAACACTAATGATCGAACACACACGACCCTTGGTTCAGAAGACAAGGGCAATTGAGCCACCGGGTCAGTCATATTGACACAATAGATAATTACTTTATAAACTTCAAAGTTAATCGCTTTTGGTTATTCGATTAAATCTGTGTTCAGGGTTATGTGGCGAACATGACCCTAAAACAAATTTACGACCATACATCCAATTACAATACAAACTATCCCCGAGTAATTACGAAGGCACCCTCTAATTAGACTTGGGATTTATTAGAGGCCCGCTTTATTAAAGAAAACAATAGGACACCTGGTTTTGTTTATCTATAATTAATTTGACTTAATCCCGTTTTACAAGAGGGGAGATGATTTTAATGATGCGCTTTTCTCTTACTCATAATAATCTTAAATAGATAGAGCAAGATATGCTATACTGGGCCACATAACGCCATCTAGCCCCAAACTAAGGCGAAGCTTGTACTATGGGTACTAGTCAACTTACTTATTATACATTTTATAAATAAACACATTTATTATACGCCCAGGTCAATACAAACAGACATGTTCATGCACATATTCATAATCATCATCAGTCTTTTGTTGTACACTGATGGACTGGACTTAGGCCTCTCCAGTTGTTCGCCACTTAGGGCAAACATGTGAAAGATATACGCTGGGCAAGCGGGTTGGCGGTCGCAGGGCGTAGCATCTGGCTCGCTACGCCTTCAATCGTGATGGTTATACCGCCACCAATCGGTTGATAGCGCTTCGATTGTTATTCGGCAGGATCCACCTCGGGCAGGTGAGGTTGGCTTGGAGCGAAAAGAGGATAGGCCGCTCCCTTAAATCCTAGCTGATGATGATGCATAAATAATATCACATATATTTAAAGCATTACTACTGTCCTAGTTTTGTACCAAAATATTAACACCAACTAAAACGTGCCTACTAGTAGGTACATTATATCTTCTGGGTTCATACCAGATCTAGACCTAAATAAATACGCTTATGTTTATCTTCCATTTGAGCCAAACTCTCGCCCAAAGCAAAGACGTAACTTAATTATATCTCTCATTGATAACTTATGTTGTACAATAACAATAAATAAATAAATAAATAAATAAATAACCCAAGACATGCCACGCTGGGCCACACAGCGCCACCTAGCCCCAAACTAAGCCGAAGCTTGTACTATGGGTACTAGACAACTGATAAACTTACTTATATACTTTTTTTTTTGTAAATAAATACATATTATACATAGAAAACACCCAGACCAATACAAACAGACATGTAAAATATGAATCAGTAAGAAAAACTTATGAGCAACTCCTAATCCTACTTCCTATCCCACTTTTTTTTTGTTTCACCACAGAGAAATGCAGTTTACGCATACCCGCTGCCCGGGGGAGCAGCGGGTTATGTGGGACTCGCTCCGCGTCGGCAGAGAATAGCCACTAAAAAACCCTGGTTGCCACCATCAAATGCGCCTTGGGTGACAGCAACACGCTGGTCAGCGCTGGTCTGCTAGGCAGACTCGGGCTGGCCCCCCCACTTGGGGCAGCCTAGAGATCAGGCCCGTAAGGGCCGTCTTTCTCCTCCAAGGACGGGGTTCGTGCAATACGTGGCCGACACCCCAGTGCCGACCTCGCGGAACCCCGTCGGGCGTGCAGCCGCCGCCGCACGGTGGATTTTTATTGTGGTTTTCTCCACTTGAGCTCGCGCCCCCTGATCCCGACCGAAGTCAAGATAACAGGCGGTTTTTTAATGTGGTTTGCTCCACTCGGGACTTCCTATCCTACTAGTTCTACTAAGCTAGTAGTTTCAAGTATAAAAAATAGTTTGATAGCCAGCGTACTTTACTTCAATTGATAAATAATTTAAATACATAATTATTATTACAATCAATATATTAGTACTTTATGAATGTACCCCACTGTATGAAGTTGCCCCTTTTTCCCTATTATAAGGTAAAATCCTACTATTATCTCACTGCTATCATTTCTATACTGCGCCAAGCCGCGTTCAGAAGCGAAGAATTGTTATTTTGTTTGAAGTGCAAGTTATGCTCGAGAAGTTAGCAAATTAAAAGTTGAAGGAAGCCATTACAATTAGAGAAAATATTGTCAAAGCTCTTAAAGGTATTGTTTTATTACTGTCCCACAGTACAGAAGAGCATAAAAGCTGTATCAGTCAAGTTCTTGTCTTTTAATAAGCAGGTTGTAAAAAGTTGATGTTCTGTAAAAAGATAACATTAATCTACACTAATATTATAAAGAGGAAAGATTTGTACCTATTTTTGTATTTTGTAATGAATAGGCTCAAAAAGTACTGGGCCGATTTAAAAAATACTTTCACCAATAGAATGCTACATTCTTCCAATTTGAAAAAAATTAGGGATCCTTGGTAAAATTTGAACAATATAATTATCTACCCCGTGCGAAGTCGGGACGGGCTGCTAGTATTTTATAAAAAAATCAATGTTGGAGTCAAGAGGCCTAAGATGGAACAAAGTAGCAAGCTCTTAGAGAAGCCTACGTCCAGCCGTGGACTGCAAAATGCTGATGATGATGATGATAAATATCAAAATCGGGCTATACGTCGGGAGGGAGGGGATGTAAGGGAGCGAGCCATAATCTTTTCGCTCCAAGCCATCCTCACCTGCCCGTGGTGCATCTTGCTGAACAACAAATGAGGCTCTGGCAACCGACTGGTGGCGGTATAACCATCACGATCGAAGACGTAGATAGGAACCACAGGCCGATGACGGACAGCAGCGTCACCGGTAGAAATCACCCATAATCGTCAAACCGCCTGTTGACGATCTCAGGGCGTAGCTCCTCGCTCCGGTGACACTGCTGCCCGTCATCGGCCTGGGGTATTTAGCTGTGACTTCAGTCGTGGTGGTTATACCGCATTCGGTAGCCAGAGCCTCGTAGGTTATTTCAGTAGGATACGCCACGGGCAGTGCCAACATTTTTAAACTATACTGGATATTCGTATAATAAAACAATGGCAATAATAAATTGAATGACGGTAATAACAGCTGAAATTTTTTTTTCACACCCAAAAGTTCAATTCAATTAAGAAAAGGCGTAATCATTTCTAACGAAAGTTGTACAAGGCCGGTGTAAAAACATTTTATATTAAAAACATTGTTTAAGTAACAAGTTTGTTAAGTCAAGGTGTAATATAAATGATTCTTAAAACTTTTAACAACAGTTGCTGGGAGCTTAAGAGCCAAGTTTTACTGTGAACTAAGTTTTTTAAGACATCTTTTCCTAGTTACCTACATCAAAAACTTCGGATTTTCATTGAAAAATAGAGCTTCTTTAAGTAACTGTCTAAGTTTTAATAGTGGTTGGAACTTTATCGTCATATAATTACTGCAGATGCGTAATGTGACTGTAATTTTTAGAGTCCCGTACCGAAAGGGTAAAAACGGGACTCAATTAATAAGACTTCCGTCTATCTGCCACCAGGCTATACTGAAACCTGTTAATGATTATTATAAAATTATGTAACTATTAAAGATTATTTTAGTTGATTATTCACCGAGATATAAGCTAAGCCCAAAGGGTAAATTTATACAAAACCAGTCAATTATACTGCCCTTGTGTTCATTCTGTTTGTCACCAGGCTGTATCTCATGGAGCCGTAATAGGTAGGCAGTTGAAACTTCAACCCTACAACAACAAATACTCGTACTAAAAACAAAATAAAATAAATACTTATAAGCCAGATAAAAGGACAAAAATACAAAAAAAAACGTGTTATTTTTGCCGATTATATGTATTGACTAAGCACAAGGTCTACCTTCATCTATGCTTGAATTATTCACTAAATGTTTAGTTGTACATTCAAATAATTAAAATAAATATTTGAGGGTGCTCCCACACAACAAAATAGAGAATGAAATGGAACCCTTCATGGGCGAGCCCGACTCACACTTGGCCAGTTTTTCAATAATATTTTTTTTTACTGCTGAGAATAAATTATAATGAATCATACGAACCGAATTGGCTATAAAACCCATATGACAATTGGCATGTACCACGTGTGGAACAGGGACGAATAAAATTATGCAATAGGTAGAAAAAAAATACTCACATCCCATATTTTCGGAGCCAATTCGGTCTGTAGCTGTAGGTTGTTATTCCGACAGTTCCACTTTTGTCCCGGCGGTCACCAATTTTCACTGTGAAATTGGATCCCATTTTTAGATAGACTTGTGTACCTGCTATGATAATTTTTACCGCTACCTAATATAAAATCGAATGTTAGTTTAGCTAAGATAGTGTCATTCTGTTATTTAGTGCTTATTTTATTTAGATTAATGAAAATATTTAGTTAAAAGAATTTTCGTTTTCCAAAAGCTGAAATATTTAGTGTTTGGACTGAGAGTGTGCCACAAACGACTATTCCACTTCTGGACGACCTGCAACCGATTTATTATATAATCTTTTGTTTTTTTATCATCAATATTTGAGGACTTTTCATATGTTTATATTAAAGTAAGTACATTAGCGATATTGAGGTATCTTACATATTATTTTTTTTACACTAAATATGAGGCACTTCCAAAGTGGTATAATATGTGAATATGAAAATTTTATTAAATAACTGTTGGAACATTTATACTTTATGGAGACTTCCCTAATAGTCGGCATTAATACGAGCAAAATAATATTTAATGTACATGGCATAAAAGACTCTCCATTTTACCTGTGCTATTCTCAGCCGTATCTGCCGGATATTGAAACGGCGGCGGTGCACGGATTATGGAATGAGTTAAGTAATGAAAACGTTTAACGCGACCTACTTTAGCTTTGTTCTATTTAGAAGAGGGATTTTTGGAAATTACCTTTATTCGCTGTGATGACAACTGAATGATTTGACATCTCTTTAGCTTCCTATCGGACATGAGGGAAAATTAAAAATTATCCTTAAAAAATCATCTTCATTTTATTTACCTACCAAATGATTCCTAAACACCCGAGTCAATGGCCACAAAATGTTATGCACACGCAAGAATAGAATCATTAGAGAGGTCAAAAATCTTCTTGATAAATATTTGCACTTTATAGATAGTCCTAAAAAAAAAAATTTATCTATTCATTACTGTTCCATATTTGGTACGACTAAAATTTGTACTCTTTATGATACACTCAATATATTAATTGCCATTTCAGTCTAATAACCGCAAGTTGTGAAATAGTCAAGTCAAGTCAAGTCAAAATAATCTTTATTTGTATAGGTTTTTATGAAAAACACTTACAAATCGTCGAAGCTACCACCGGTTCGGAAAGCAGCATTCTACCGAGAAGATACCGGCAAGAAACTCGTGTAGTTGCTCTTTTCAAAATGGTGTTTACAATATTATTATCACATTTATACTTTTAACTACGACCACGTCATACAGTCTGGGGCCTTACAAAATTAATTATAAATTAGATAAAAAAAAAAAATAACCTTAACATACTCTATATAGGGCAATCAGGAGTAGACCAGTCTCCAAGGCAGCACCTGTTCACAAGTATGACGTGTGTACCAGCCATCGCTTCATTCAACCATATTTGAGGGAGTGTAGTATTTAGACAACCAGCGATGCTGTATGATACACCCCCTTTAGAAATCACATAGGTATTGTAGTGAGCCTAAAGCCTGTTAAACTTTTATAACTGTACGCTTTATGAGGAACTTGCCTCGCGCATCGCTTTGTGCAACCAACTCTCTGCGACAGTCTTTCTGAACAGCTGCGACTTGGGAGCCTTCAAGAAACGAGCGACCCCAGAACTCGAAGATCGTATGCCACCAATTGCATTAAAAAAAACTACGTTCAATTGCGACCTTTTCTACTTTGGGTAATTTTTATTTCACAATGCCTTTGTAGCGTCAGCACAGACTTTATACAGTAGGTCACAGCTGACGCACATACACATTAGTATATAAGCAAATAATAAGTAATAAACTATGCTCTTGATTATTGCACTACCTACTGGCTGTTTCATTTGTCGTCTCCCTGCTCAGGAGCCAAATTGGTGACCCCGACGTGATTTCCGTAACTTAACGCCTCTTGCAACTTCAATCGGAGAGATCTGCTTGTGGAAGGCCGATTGAAATGTTCGATCACGGAGAATCACGTCGGGGTCACCAATTTATAATACCACCAATAATAAACTATGCTCCTGATTATTGCACTACCTACTGGATGTTTCATTTGTCGTCTCCCTGCTCAGGAGCCAAACCTTTTTTATCGAGTAAAGTTGTTTAAAGTGTAAATCAATCTCATGTCAATACCTTGCAATATAAGTGTTCTTTATTTCTTCCTACCAATATAGGTAGGTAATAAAAACTTATAAAGATCCTACTTTCTGCACGATTCTTTCAAATGCAATGTAATTTACTCCTTACATATATTTCTATATTTGACCTCACGCCAAAAGCCGATTGTAAATTTCAAAACCATTTCATTGTTGTAAATGAATTGGGCAGTTACACAACCCTTATATAAAATTGGTTAACGAACGAAATAGTAATTTATGTAAAAGGAAATATAGTGGGTTATTCTCAACGATTTTATCTGCTCCGGATATCGGAATGCGAGCGAGCCAGTTGATTATTATAGAAGTAATGGAAACATATTTTAACTTGGTACTTCAGCCTTCCCGGAGATTAAGGCCTTATCACAAAAATATTCTTCTTAGGTCTAATTTTTCAATCGCCAGATAAAGTTTAACAGACTTATAAAGTATAAGTTACCTATCAATAACATGTCATGTAACATATAGTTAAAAGAATACCTTGTAAATTAAGTTAATTTTATGCCGCGACCATACATTGAATTCAACTTTGCGTCCAATCACTGTCCAAGGCCCAATACTAACACTCTCAATGTCTGCATTGTGTCAAAGTACCGATACACTGGTGATAATACGCCCATTGGTGCATTAGGTCCAAAACGTTACGTTGGTGCAAATACCTCCGATGTGTGGCTGCGGCATTAGAATATACCCTGTATAATGCAACTAATACATATTTTCCTTTCTTCTTTCTCACATTTATTTATTAGCTTATTCATCAATGTAGAATTACCTAGACTTACAATCTAAGCATCGAAATTATCTTGAAAACTTTTAACTTGCAATTGAGCGCACAGCTACATAATTAAAGCCTAAATAAAAATTTCCTGGTCGGGATAATTTACGAAATTATTTTTTCTAAATTTATATAATAAAGTATAAATATTTAGTAACATCGACTTTTCCTATTTAAACTTCTTTTTATGTTATGTAGTGAAGTGTAAACAAAAATATTGTTATCGTTGGACATTAAGTCCAATAATACTGACTGTGCTAAGGAATGTCACAGAAAATGAAATATCCTCTACAAGAAACTAACATAATAGGTATATTATTATGAAGTGAAATATCCTCTATAACCACAAAAAAATAAATATTATCCTCTTCAAGAAACGAACATAATTATGTAGTGAAATATCCTCTATAAAAAAACTTCGTGACTCCTTTCAAGATCAAACTTGTAATTTAACTTCGCGACTGCTATCAAGAATAATGCCCAACGAAACAAATTTTGCATCGTTATTAATACCCGTTGCGTTCCCAGCGATGTTGTCAACTACACGAAATAGGAATGGGGTAAACCAAAATATCGATGTTTTAAAAAGTATCGATAATTTACTAAAAAGTCGCCCAAGTCACGTATTAACTCTTACAATTAGGCACGCAAGCATAAATAATCGGAAACTCACTCAGACACATCAACACACACACACACACGTGTACACACATATGTACATCATACACACCTGCATGCTAATATTTTAGACTGATGTTGTTGCAATAATAGGTTTAATTAAGTTAATTGTTCAGAGCATTTCTTAATTTTTGTTAATACTGGAAAATCTATAATTAGCCATACCTACCTATTTATAAGACTAACTAATAGCATAATAATTATATCATGTTTCGCCGTTGCCTAAATAAATAGAAAGTCATACATAGAAGACAGACCTCCAGATGTTCGCCACTTTGGGCAAACATCTGGAGGTTACCCATAATCGCCACATAGGGCAGGCGGGTTGTCGATCGCAGGTCCCAGCTGCTCGCTCCAGTGACGTTGCTGCCCGTCATCGGCTTATGACATTTAAGCATACTATCGTGATGATTATACCGCCACCAGTCAGTTGTCAGAGCCTCGTTTGTTATTTGGGAAGACAGGCAGTCACCTGAAGTGAAAAGATGATAGGTCGCTCCCTTACATCCCTATACCCATAGGGATGTAAAGGGTTTTTGTAAATAATATTGCAATTTTGTTATTTTAGAAACGAAGCCTTAAAATATTAGAATGTAATAGATATATATTTCTTATGTACGTACGCTGAAAATCGATCAATAAAGTTATTTCATTGTTTATTTGAACACTTAAACATTCACAACAATGTTTATCAAATAAATATTATATTCTGTAGAGAATTCAAAACCACAATTCGATTCAAAAGGGAAATTCACTCAATCATTGTATCTACATATAATGTACATTATTTACTGTAACAGACAATCACAAACGAACAATGGCTAATTGGAGCATTATTTACTCTCATCCAAATGTATAATTACAGTTACGTCCGTCAAACTTATCGGTACATTGCCATATCAAAGGCCAGATAATAATTTATAGTAATAAGATATAGTATTAAATTTTTACCGTACCTGTAAGCTCTGGAATGAGCTCCCAGCCGCGGTGTTTCCTGATCGCTACGACTTGTCCTTCTTCAAACGTGGTCTAAAGAGAACTCTTTCCTGACGGTAGGCAGCGGCTAAGCTGTGCCCCTGGCATTGCAGAGTCTATGAGCGGCGGTAACCGTTTAACATCAGATGGGCCGCTTGTTCGTCTGCCATAGCAATAAAAAAAAACCCATTTAGGATAAAAAAAAGGTAAAAAAAGTATCGATATATTTTCGACGTACCTAGCGGGTAATAACTCTTGTAGCGTTTAAGAAGCGAAACGCAACTTTGCAAATATATTTCCCGGCTAACTGGGAACTTGTAAGTTTACGTGCTAGATGATGGAACGAGGCACTGGAGCGAACGCATTTCAGTAATGGGTAAGTGAAGACTATGCTTTAGTATGATATACTATTATTAATCATCATCATCATCATCAGTCTATCTCAGTCCACTGCTGGATATAGGCCTCTCGGGTTATTGGCCACCTTGTCCAAACACCTGAAGGATATAGGGCGGTATAACCATCACAATTGAAGGCGTAGCTAAATACCACAGGCTGATGACGTGTGACACCGGAGCGAGAAGCCACGCCCTGCAATTGCCTACCCAGCTGCCTAGCGTGGCGAATATAGGAATACCTCCAGCAATAGGCTGATGATGATGATGATGATATGGAGTGCGTTTACTCGACAGCACTAGAACAGCAGATATGACCAGCGCACTGCCACTTCAGCGTACTAATCCTTTAGGCTAAGTCGGTTCGGGCTAATAAACTTGCTTATATCTTACAATTGCCAATTTCGCAAGCACCAAATATGACACAATGCAAGCTTCATTGTCGGTCCACAAATCCTAATCGATTGTACGGGATTCTTGCTCAAATTCTATTATGTGCTGGGAACTTAGTTATACGACTTGTTGAGTTAAGCCTCATAGAATGGATAGTGTAATGGCGTACTATATTCCTACAAATATCCTACTTACTAATGTTATAAATACGAACGATTGTTTTTGTAAACCTTTCGCATTCATCCATGGATAAGATATATTTAAGTAATTAAAAATGTCAATAATGTAATGAAGTCTAAATTCCCAACAGTGGACTGTCAAGCATCAAGCCTGTTTCCATTCGTTAAAAAATATGCACTACTTTTTAATCTTAACTAATATTATAAAGCTGAAGAGTTTGTATGTTTGTTTGAACGCGCTAATCTCAGGAACTACTGGTCCGAATTGAAAAATTCTTTTTGTGTTGAATAGACCATTTATCGAGGAAGGCTTTAGGCTATATAACATCACAATGCAACTATTAGGAGCGAAGAAATAATGGAAAATGTAAAAAAAACGGGGGAAAAATAACTATTCCACGCGGACGAAGTCGCGAGCACAGCTAGTAATTTATAATTGGTTTCTCTGACATTTCAAAAAGTTCGCCCGTAAATATATTTTAGCGGTTTTAAATCAAATAACTGAGCCTATTCCTGTCCGAATGTAAAACAGACTCATTTATTAAGACAAAGGAGTCTCTACCGCATAACAATTGCTTCCAGCAAATATTGCAAAAAGTTTTTCCAGTAATAAATTCACAGGAAACCCTTACTTTGCCTATACTAAATAGATTATTAAGGCTAATAAATTCCGAACAAAGTGTCCGAATAAGCATACGAAGTTACAAAAACTACGCATCGATAGTAATGGCCGGATCATGAATATTTATGGGGACAATAATCTGTGAACGGAAGAGGGAGCGCAATATTCTAACCGTTTCGTGACCTCACCGTTTTTGCGAACATTTCCGAGGAGTTGGAGCTGTTAAAAAAGGTTATATCATTGATTTGGTTAGCTTTATTCCTATTGTTCTGTCGTTTAGAACTTTTTAGGGTTGCTTTGCACAGGAAAAATAAATTAATATGATCAAAATATGATCACATATCATATTGCGAGAGGCATATAAGCATAAGGCAGTGCATCAGTGGACTGTTGTGGGCTGATGATGATCACATATGGTAGCCGAGTTACGAAAATAGGCTATTTGATTATGTGTTTTTTGGTATAAGCTGAAAGTGTTCGTTAAGACATCTCCAAGTTATCACAATTTCAAAATTACCAACATTGACGAGCTCAAAACGCTTCATACACGGCCAAGTATGAGTATATGCATGAATGATCTAAGTATATCTCGTGTAAATAGTTAGTATAACAGCTATATAAATATTATAATAGTAAAATATGTTATTTATGAATAAACCATAATACAAAGGATTGTATTGAGTATTTGTTTAATTTTACAATGCAGGTATAAAATGGCTTTTCTGTTAAATTTTACACGCTTATTGTCTCATTTTGTACGATGTAAGGGAGCGGCCTATCATCTTTTCGCTCCAAGCCAACCACACCTGCCCGTAGTGCGTCCTGCCGGATAACAAACGAGGCGCTGGCAACCGACTGGTGGCGGTATAACCATCACAATTGAAGGCGTAGCTAAATACTACAGACCGATGACGGGCATCAGCGTCACTGGCGCGAGAAGCTACGCTCTGTGATCGCCAACCCGCCTGCCTAACGTGGCGATTATATATCCTCCAGATGTTTGCCCTAAGTGGCGGACAACTGGATAGTTCTATTTCGAGGAGTGGATATTTACAGGCTTATGAATGAATGAGAATGTAAGTAAGTACCTATCCGTGTCACAATCAGCTCCTTTTTCCACAGAATGACCCTAATCATCACAGTGGTGAACATCCTACTGATACAGGCCCAAAAACAGCTGAATAAAGTGTTTAGGTTCGATTGGTCCCTACTCAAATCTGTTATTGTTTGCTTTCAATTTGGCACACAGTGCAGAGCTGGGTGTTTACCCGCTCACATTGCGTTATCAGAAACGTTTGAACCAACTGGTTAATTAAAGAAAAACAGTTACTCATAATTCTAATTAACGGTGTGCCTAGCACGAACACTTTCGAAAAAGTATGCATAACGTAACCGTAAACAGGGCGATAATTTTCACTACGTTAACGTACATAAACGTAGTACCTCTTACGCACGATAGGGGCGCTGTACCAAGTTTCACACAAATGTTTACGGTAACGTTACGCATACTTTTTCGAAAATGTTCGTGCTAGGCACACAGTTTTATGTTTAGAAAAGATTTTGCGATGAACCCGGATCAAGGTCAGAATTTAAAGGTAGCTGTGCACTGAAGAATAATCACGACCACAGGCCGAAACGGGCAGCAGCCTCACCGGAGAGGGGAGCTATGCCCTGCGATCGCCAACACGCCTACCCAGAGTGGTGTTTATGGGTTTAACCTCCAGGTGTTTGCCCAAAGTGGCGAACACCTGGAGAGGCCTATGTCCAGCAGTGGACTGCACTAGGCTAATGATTATGTTGTCTTGAATTAAGAGAACCTTAGAGTATTGATCTCATTCGCACATAGCCCATTTTTATACCCTACATTCAAGTAAACATACCATTTCTGAATAACTTGTCAATGGTGTTATTTACCCAAATACCCTGTTCATTCCATTAACAATGAAATGCCTTATAAATAAGTATCAAAGTATTTATGTAAGCCGCTCTAATGAGCAAACCTCAAAGAGTTTACGGCTAAACATTGAAAAATTTGCCGGGTCAAAAGAAAGATTTAATTGGGCAAAATTAACAAGCTTTACATTTTTATGAGAATTTTCGAGGGCCCATTCCGCAGAAATGTATCAAGGATAGAAGAGCCTTGTGTGTGTTAAAAGTGTACCTCAATTTTGCACTATTAGGCATGATTTTTATTTATTAGTAAAGAGATTGCTTTTAAAGGAAAAAGGGAATACTTAAGCATGTTTTACTAATTTATAGTAAAAAAAAAAACAAAAATATATGAACAATGAAAACAAAATCAAAATTGTTTGGAAAATAGACGAGATACAGGCGCTGAATGCAAAAATATCCGTATCTCTCACAAAAATGTATTTTTCTATGGACTGGTTTGGCGCGTATGTGACATGACGTCATTCTGTGACATCGAATCACTGTCCAACCAATAACGTTAAAATTTAGCTCATATTGGAGAAAGGTTTTATAAAAGAAATCGATATTTTTGTATCTGGACGATAAAATAGAGAGAGGTAGGGCATAGCGAATCTTCGCTCGAATTGAGCCGCCCGGCCCGTCCGGGGAAGGACATCCACCCTATAGAATACCGCAGTCAAATGACCTCTGGGTCGTGTTTCTGCCGGTGAGTAGGGTTTCCGGAGCTCGTGGGGGGTTAGGGTTGGGCCGGCATGGCGGTGGCAACTGACAGGTAACTGACCAGTTACTTGCCCGTTGTCACAGCGACTTGGGCTTCTCTTTCGCTTTCCATCAGGTGTAGGGAAGCCATTATGTCGAGCCACTATAAAAAAAAAAAATTTAAATAAATCCATCCAAACTCTGGCAAGCGTAGCAAGGAAAATAAGCTCAGATGGGGTGCTTGTGAGTGTAGTGCCCCTCTCCGAGGCTGTTCATCTGTTTGATCTACTCAGACGTGTGGAGACTTGTTCACTAGCTGAACTAACGTCCATAGCCATGGCATGGGTGCAGTTGGGGCGGACATTGTGCACAGCAGGTGTGATTTTTTGTTATAATAAGAAGAGCTTTTAGGATGTACTTACTCCACCTGATGTCATAAGGTCCAAAAGTTAGGTCGACAGGCATAATTGAACAAACTCAATGCGACTATCGCCCTCACCCTAAAGTCCCACGTTTCACGCCCTGATTTTTGTTTGCCCACACTTCCACCATTTGCGTTCAAATTTCGAATGCTTAAAAAGTGACACGCTGTAAAAATAAGAAGTGGTAAGTAACCGTTCTATTCTTGATATTTTCTGTGGTCCAATCAATGCTCAGGTGCGCAAGGCTTAAAGAGTTTTCAATTAAAAATCTGTTAGGAATTAAGGTACGCTTAAACAATGAACAGGGACTGGATAAAGTATTCTAGGTATAGAACTTATTTTAGTATTTTATGAATAATTACTGTGTTTAATTAGAACAATTAGAGGAAATGGTTAGATTTATTCATATCATTAGATACTTAGGTACTTATAACAAAAGTTGTTATAGGTCTTATAATTAATTGGTCAATTCAAGAGTATATCGACAAGTATACGGTAGTACTCTTACTACCTACCGTATACTTGTCGATATGATAGGTCGCTCCCTTACATCTCTATGTAAGGGAGCTATCTAGCATCTTTTCGCTCCAAGCTAAAGCCATCCATCCATCCTCACCTGTCCGTTGGGCATCCTGCCGAACAACGAACGAGGCGCTGGCGGCCGACTGGTGGCAGTAGGCCCTGCCGTCGCCAACCCGCCTACCCAGCGTGGATTATGGATATAATAACCTCCAGATGTTTGCCCTAAGTGGCGAATAACTGGAGTGGTCCAGCTGTTGACTGCAATAGGCTGATGATGATGATGAATGTTAACAAAAACAGACTTTCTTTTTTTGATGTCCGCTATATAATTATGGTCTAAGAAGTAATGACCCAATAAAAGTGATTATTATTCGATGTTCTCAAATGTAAAATTTTTTATCTTTAAACTAACTGTGACTCGTCTTAATAACCCTACAGTAATAGATAATACCTCCTTGAGCTCAGTTAAGATGAATTTTCCCAAAAAAACATACGCGATTAAGTATGTAGATTGCTTTTAAATAAAAACTAGACTTGGCGAGCTATGAAACTGTAAACTTTACATTACACTGCTCATTGAAACACAATTTACATAATGAAGCCTTTTGATATTACTTTGTGAAACCCTTTATACATTTTATTATAATAAAACTGCCTATTAAAAGTCACATTCTTTTGTCTTTATTTTTCTTACTTTTTGTTTATGACCATCCTTTGAAATTCGAACGCGAAGTCCCCTCTTGCCGCGTATTCGAATTCAGCCTTGCTTGTGGATTTATTTTTCTTAATTTCATTGCTTGCAAACTTTTCTTTAATGTTACAGATTACGTTCGATCTTCAAAAATATTTTATAAATAGAACGCACTGCGTGTTATGACAGTACCAGACCTGTTCTATTTCTTCGTTCATACTTTTTATTTATTTATTCAATCTTTATTGCACAAATGAAATATAGTGTACAAAAGGCGGACTTAATGCCGCATAGGCATTCTCTACCAGTCAACCATTGGGCTAAGCAGAAATAGATGTAGGTAGCGTGCTGCAAAGTTGGATAGAAATAAAATTAAACAGTGATAAAAATACTTAAATAGATATATAGACTATACTTTCATTTACCATAATACTTAAATAGATATATAGACTATACTTTCATTTACCTATATAGATTACGTTTTTATTAATTTTTCTTTTACCCAAATGCGTCTCTCTTCGTTTTTTCTGTAAAACAAAGCTTGAATCTCTCCTAAAATAAAAAGAATACGTTAGTATTCAGTTTGTGGAACTTCTAAAACAACTGAAGTACTACCACGCTACGTCGAGTGAATTAGAATTATGGTAGGGAGCGAATGAGATATGCTAAGATAACTACTAGTGGGTAGGTTCCTGTGTGCTGACTGAATGCTAATCTGTGGAACAGTGGTAAGAAAAACAGTTTTTCTATTTTATTATTTCAGAACTAGGAGGTGCCTTCGACTCTGTTCACACAGACATTTTTTTATTGGATTACGAGTATTATTATAATTATAACGTAATTACGATCTTTAACATCAGTTCCCGATCTTCAGTTTTTAGAGTTCCTTGTCAAAAGGTAAAAACGGAACTCTTACTTTGCTAAATAGCATTAATATTGTTATTGTGTTTATACAGCATGTGTACCTACCAGTTTTCAAAAAATCAATTACAGCTTATAACATGTTGTCCAGATTTATTAGCTATAAAAAATAAAAAAAGTTTCATTCAAATCAATTGAATAGTAACGGAGATTAGCGTGAACAAACAAACAAAACAGTATTATTATCCTTGGGCTATTTCTGTTTCTTTACTACTTACTGTTATTTCAAGATAAAAAAAATATGTATCAAAAAAATTTATTCCGATACCGGGAATCGAACCCGAGCCTCCTGGGTGAGAGCCAGGTATCCTAGCCACTAGACCATATCGGATGATGTCTGAGTAGTTGAATTTATTGGATAAGATCTAACCTTGACTCATTTGTAATTAAATTTTCTGTATCTCAATTTTTTTTAAATCCCAATAGACAAGTTTATTATTAACTTTTATGTGGATGTGGTCACCTTTGAGAAAGATATATAAAACATTTTGTAACAATAAGTTGGATGTGGTATTTATCAATTCATCATAATTTTTATATTTAGCATTGTATGTAATGACTTTGAATATAATAATCTAAGATTAATTATCGCGATATCTTATTTGAACATCTACACAAAAAAAATGCCATATGAATTATATTTTCAGTTAAAAAGTAGGTCTCAACTTTGAATGTCGCACATATAAACCTATTCATAAAATTTTCATCATGGCTTTATATTTTACTAAATAAAATTATGATTTAATTATCGAACAAAAGTGAAACATTCGCAAAGAAAAAAATTACAATGATTATCAATCTTAACCTACATACTAGTCTATTTTCATTAAACTTTCACGGCTACTATAAAAATAGCCTAGTACCTAACTAATGTAGATCACTTTCGATCAATAGCGAGAAACTTCCGCAATTCGCCGCTAGATGGCGCTGTACTACGTTACACCGCGCAAACGGAATTTTCCTCCGGACGCATATAGGCTGAGGCGTGCTATCAAACAGTTGCCATCAGGAGGGTCTTAACTGACTCGACTGAACAGCGAGTGATGAGCTCGGATATGAATCTCTGTGATTCCGCCTCGCTCGCTCTCAGGTCAACTATCGCAGACTTGTTTGCGATTATCTGACGCTGTTTTTGGCCATTTATACTAATAAACAATAACTAGAACTGCTTGATAATAATAATTCGTAACTAAAACGCAAGCCTACTAATTTATTACAGATGGGGCAAACGGGCTTGAAGGTCACGTCACGATGGAAGGCGTAGCCAAATACTACAGGCCGATGACGGGCAGCAGCGTCACTGGAGCGAGAAGCTACGCCCTGCGATCGCCAACCCGCATGTCCAGCGTGGCGCTAATGGGTATGTCCTCCAGATGTTTGCCCTAAGTGGCGAATAACTGGAGAGACCTATGTCCAGCAGTGGACTGCAATAGGCTGATGATGATGATGAATGTTAACAAAAACAGACTTTCTTTTTTTGATGTCGGCTACGTAATTATGATCTAAAAAGTAATAACCCATTAAAAGTGATTATTATTCGATGATAAATAGTTACTGTCGAGTTCCTTGCCGGTTCATTTCGAGAGAAATCACTTTCAAAATCCGGTGGTAGTCATTTAAATTCGTTCCTTCGTCCTACCAATACCCACAACACGAGTATCTAAAGTTTACTTACTTTCGGAACGGAGCAATGTATGTAATGTTGTCTGATATGATTCAAATGTGTATTTTTTTCTCTGTTTTCTTTGTGTTATGTGTCCAAATAAAGTTTTTTCTATTCTATGATATTTTTTGTCTGATGTTTCTGTTCTTGAGCCCCTCATTGGGGACATTAATAAGTTAATGAACATGTACTTACAACAAGGAGAGGGCGCTAGTGAGTGCCCTAATGCGGCCCGTTATCTGTCGAGGGCTAATTTCCTCGCGGTGACGTCACCTAATGAGGAGATCGCTGCTGGCTGGGGTGACTAGGCATTATGAGTACGTTGGGACATTCCATTAGTCCATGGGGATTAAAAGGAGAGAGCCATCATGTTTTCGTTCCAAGTCACTCTCATCTGTCCGTAGTGCATCCTGCCGAATAACAAACGAGGTTGTGGCACGGCTACAACCATTACGATTGAAGGCGTACTTATGGACCACACAGGCCGATGACCAGTACCAGTATAAAATTTGGATTACGATTTGATTGATTTGATCGCTTAGAATAGTTTGATAGATAATATGGATTCCGAGATTCAGCGCCATTATACATATATCTCTCTAATACTATACATTTGGACACCACATAAACAGAGACTGTTTGACATCTCAAGGATGTCGGCTGTTCTCGTCAAGACAATCAGAATAAAGCAACCGACTGTGAACTTTCTCTCGACGGCATAAACACAGAAATCGCATCACACAGACATAACTATAGCATTTGTAGCCACAGTGGTGTCCAGTTGCATTAATAGCCAATGGAATTTGAACCTTAACTGGTACAACTAATGGTCGATCTTGTGTGTATGTATTGTTGGTGAGGTATAGTGTCCGGTTGCGTTTGCGGAGACAAAAGGCTGTACTTAATGGCTCCTTTTCATTGTGACGAAGACAGATAATGGATTACAGTATAACAAATGCGATTATATGGATTATTGTGAAGACAACCAACGCCTATATGAATGTGTAGATCTTAAGGCTGGCGGTTCTTCTTTTAGAATAGCTTCAATAGCTAAGAAGACTATAGATTACCTGCAGACCTATGTATATTTTATTGCTTACCAAACAGTTGTTTTAAAACTAGGGAATACAGATACGGTATTGCACAACTAAGGCGGTCTTATCGCTACATGCGATCCTTTTATTAAGACAAACTTAGCAATAGCATAGAGGATAGATAACTGCCTGGTGGCAACCGAGCCACCAGGCAGTTATATATCCTCAGGTGTTCGGAAGGCAGAGGCCAATTGAGCCACCGGGCTCAATTGGCCTCTGCCTTCTGAACCAAGAGTCATGGGTTCGATTCCCATCCGGGACAAACATTCGTGTGATGAACACTTGTGTTTGTTCCGTGTCTGGGTGTTTATATTTGTATTTAAGTATTTATTTGTAGTACCTTCGTTGTTCTGATACCCATAACACAAGTACTTAAGCTACTTACTTTGGGATTAGAGCAATGTATGTGATGTTGTCTGATATTTATTTATTTAATTTTCATTCACTCCCCTGTTTGTACCAGGTGGGGATCGAACCCGAATGCCGATCCGCCATCAGATAGAACGTACCAAAAGATATCATTGCAGTCCATTCATCACCGTCGCAATCCCCCCAGCTCGTTTAATCTGGTCAATTTCATACAATAGCGCTGTCAAATGCTAATTTCCTCGTCGGGTAATTGATTGAACCCATTTTCCGGACAATCAGTGGATTTCAGTCGCTTGCGCGGTGTAAAACAGTACGAGGTGTGTTCACTGACGCTGGAAACGTGAAATGCCTCAATTCATTAAGCTTAAACTGATAGTATGCTTGTTAAGAATTAAAAGGAAAAACGGGGAAAGGAAAAGGGAGGCTCAAAGGAAATTAATATAAATATAATAGTAAAAAATAACACAAAATAAAAATAACACGCACCACGCACAAGAGATTGGAAAGCACACAAACAGAATTTTCAGAAAACAAAAGACTAAATATAAAAAAGTAAAAAAGAAAAGAGGTTGGCCTATGCGGCCAGTCCGTAACAATGCTTTTAGGCATCTCTGGTTGATAAATCCTTGATAGTTCGAAAAAATGAGCAGTTGATATCTTTGCCGCACGTTAAAATGTGAAACTAATAAGTTAGCCTAACCCTTTCCAAGTTCCCTACATAATTATGTTATGTAGTAGAAAGTTAGGTGAGTATAGGTGAGAGCCGACCCCAAATGATAGGACTAAGGCTATGTAAAGAGAGAGAGTAGAGAGTTAGGTGAGCCTAGATACAAAAGCGTCATGTGGACCTATTGGGTTGTTAAGATTATGTTCTAAAACGAAAAAAGACGCTTTATACCTTTTTATTTAGTGTGGCCTTGAACAAATTTTCTAAATGTAAAATAAACGTAGATAATAATGCTTCATCCATTAGATGGCTTTAGCTACTACATCACGAAAACGTGATAATCATCATCATCATCATTATCAGCCCACATCAGTCCACTGCTGGACATAGGCCTCTCCCAATGCTCGCCACTTCGATCGGTCCCGGGCCTCTCGCATCCACCACTTGCCAGCCGTCCTGCGCAAATCGTCACTCCACCTGGCCTGAGATAATAAGATTTGTCAAAATAAAATTAAAAATAATCGTAGTCGAGTATATCGTGGCGCCTAATTTCCTTTTAATAACGCTCAATTTGTCAGATTATTATATAGTGACGATTTGTAGGCATAGTGTTTTGCTTAATGTTCTAATTACACAAAGACAATATACAATTCGTTTTATATCTCCAAGGCCTGTCTAAGCGAATGTAAAACGCGCTTTATTCAACACAATATCTGATCGCCGAAAGGGTTTAATAAATTTCCGGCTGTACAGTTGCTCGTTTTGCGATTTTGATAGCGAGAGAGCTCGCGACCGAAAATCCGAGTTCATAGTGACGTTTCCGATTGACTATCGATGTATCGATCTCCGGTGCCACGTCGGTGTTATCGGATGATTGTCTATTAACGTAGAAGTTTAATGTAGTTTTTGTATAGGAATAATATGGAGTGGAAGACTTTTTTTAGATGGGAATGCATTAGGCACCTTCATGCTACCTGCGGGGGGAGGTGACATGGTGTGTGGGACTCACACGTCCCAAATGAAAGGGCATACCCACTAAACCCCCCCTGTGTCGCCAGTAGGCAGCAAGTTGCAGGGACACAGTTAGCGCCGAAGCATACGGCAGCATCCCTGCATGCCCTAGCCAGCCGCCGATATCAAACAACCATGTGTGAAAGACTAAGTTCAACCGGAAAGATTTTTGGTGTGCGTAGCACGCTATTGGATCCTTTAAACGGGGCGTGATCGCCACTCAAGTTTTGTCTATGAATAGGTTTTTGGATATCTGTAACCTTCAGGCAACCTTCAGGTTCAGAGGATTATATGCTGAAGAGATACAATGTGATGTACAACTGTTCCTTAATTCTTATACATAACTAGCGATCGCGCACGGGTTCAATACTATTTTTTCCCGCTAACTCCCGTTCCCGTGGGATTTTCTTTCTTAGTGCACCTTTACGGTACCTAAGTCTCTTCCAAATTCCAAGTGCCTACGTTTAGCCGTTTAGGCTGTGCGTTGATATGTCAGTCAGTCAGCCAGTTTCTCCTTTTATATATTAAGATAACTATAAATAACATAAAATGTTATCGACATCGATAAACCACACACGCGGCTCTAGACCAAAGTGCCGCCATATTTAAATGGCTGCTGTTGCAGAATATTTATGTTGATGATTATTACCGGAATTTGTCTACCGGCGTGCCGGGGGCGCCTCGGTATCGGCATGCCCCACGTGTGTTTGATTTTTTGATGAATATGGAGTGGCACTTGTTTGTTCCCGTAAAATAGGGGTGATATACTTTCAGTTCGCCATCTAAGTTGGAGAAAATAGGTAAAAATGTATTTCTTTGGTGTTATGATAGTTTGGAGTGGACGATGGACGAGATAGAAAACTGTAATGTATAATAGCGATTGTAATAACTGTTATAATTAATAATAATAAATAACCCAAGACATAGGTACTACGTTGGGCCACACATCGCCATCTAGCCCCAAACTAAGCCGAAGCTTGTACTATGGGTACTAGACAACTGATAAACTTACTTAGATACTTTTTTTTGTTAAAAAATACATATTACTTATACATAGTAATCATCCAGAACAATATAAACAGGCATGTTCATGTGGGATACGGGAAGACTACCTAATCTAAAAGTTTAAAGTCGCTCATGACGCAATAGAAATCTAAGGAGGCAAAAAAATACCTCTAATTCTTGCCTCGCGCCTCGGTTTTGTGGAACCAACTTCCTGCGACAGTCTTTCCGAACAGCTATGACTTGTGAACCTTCAAGAAACGAGCGTGTTCATATTTTAAAGGCCGGCAGCGACCCTAACCTCGGTTATAGTTGCTGGTGTCCACGGGAGGTGTCGACTGCTCACCATCAGGCATTGCTCGTCGACCGCCCCTCGCATAAAAAAATACACTTTAGAATGATTAAACTACAAGCGCCTTGAACACCTTAAAGAGATTATGGCAAACAGAATCGACTGCATACAGCTTTGAAATACACGTAGCGTGAATATTTAAACCGCATACAGTTCGGGTCTCGGGTGCAAAGACTCTCAAAGTGAGCTATGCAGAAAATACACAATTTAGATAAAGTGAAAATATAAAGGGTTAGCATTGAAATTCTGTGGACGTGAAATATCTTTGGTGGGTGAAAACTGAGTTAGACAATGTAATTTACATGTTATTGCAAATGGTATGTGTTGGTGCAAGGGTACAAGAAATTTTATGCTTTTTAGGGTTTCATACCTCAAATGAAAAAACGGAATCCTTATCTTAACTAATATTATAAAGCTGAAGAGTTTGTTTGTTTGTTTGTTTGTTTGAACGTGCTAATCTCAGGAACTACTGGTCCGAATTGAAAAATTCTTTGTGTTGAATAGACCATTTATCGAGGAAGGCTTTAGGCTATATAACATCACGCTGCAACTATTAGGAGCGAAGAAATAAAGGAAAATGTAAAAAAAAAACGGGGAAAAAATAACTATTCCACGCGGACGAAGTCGCGAGCACAGCTAGTAGGATTATAACTTTGTTGCCTGTCCTCTGTTTGTCGAGACACTTTTCTTCAGGAAGGCTCAATTCGTATATGTATTGTAAAATCTACACTAATATTATAAGGAGGAAAGATGTGTATCTGTGCATGTTTGAAATAAATAAACTCAAAAACTACTGTGCCGATTTCAAAATTTCTTTCACTATTAGAAAGCTACACTCACCCCGAAAAACATTATAACTATTTATTAAGTACTAGAAAAGATAAGGGTCCCTTACTAAAATGCCAATCTACTCGTATATAAATAAAAATGAGTCACGAAAATATAAATACGTCTATTTCTTTCCTATCTTCTTCTTGTCGAGTCGACAGCAAATCGTCATTGCAATTTCTTTCCTATAGTTTTTTAATAGAATAGAATACTCGTAGAATAGAAATGCTTAAGAATAGAATTTATTTGTTCTGTGTCTAACATCGTGACGTCAGTCTATCCATCTATATGTTTTAACTTTTAAATCAGAGTACATAATACATCCTACATACTATTATTATTCATAATAGTCATACCTACATACATTATTTTGAATTAATGATGTTATTACAATTTGATACCGATATCTATCAGGTGACAGTTAATTTGTAATTACATACTGGGAGTTAATAAATCTTCGGAGTCATGTTACCGACTAATATCACAAACTGCAAATTGATTAGTTGCCCGATTAATTACAAATTCTATTGTTCGGTTTCTGATTACATTCACTTTGATTTCACAGTAAAAGTATTTATATATTATGTAGATATATGAGTTTCTCTATAGTTAATTATACATACTGACAAGAATGTTTTTGGCACATGGCCAAAGTTCCAACCAATTGGGATGATGACTAAAAAATAATTTAATGTCCATCAGATAGATTAATGAAAAATATTGGATACGTATTTTTTATTTTGCCTCTTGTTCAAAAACTTACGAAGATACATTGATTTTAAATGTCACATGACGTCACGTTAGAGTACAAAATATACTCTAACGTGACGTAGTTAGCCCCCACTCCGTAACTTTAATGCGCTATATCTAAGTATTTTCTTGTTATTTCGACAAAACAAAAAATACGGGTCTTATATTTTTTTATTATCTAAGAGACGGACTAATTATTTTCTTCATTTTCATACCTTGTCATCATCCGTATTACCGCCTAGAGTCAACATTTTGACATTGATTTTTGACATTTTGACGTTTCACTAGGACGCCCAAAGTTTCATTCTAATCCATTCAGTAGTTTCAGAGATCAGAGTGTGCAAACCATGGAAGGAATAAGTACTAAGTACACACAACATTTTGTTTATTAGAAACTCTTTTACCTAATGTTGTTCTTTACGACCTTTTTTGTAAAAATTTTCAATGCGTAACATTTTTTCTGTTTTGTTCATGTATCAATCAATTTGTATGAAAAATAGAAAAAAAAACTAATAATATAAATACATGCAGTTAGATTCTCACGCAGTCTCATAAAACTCCAAAGTTAGAGAATCAATAGAAATGCAATGTAGTTACTTATACACTAAAATGTCCATTCACACTAGCAAACTATCCAGACACCGCCAAATTTACAACAAACCCGACAGTTTCTACGAAACTACTCAAGAAATAGATACCTCGCACAAAGCGACACAGCACAATAGATTTTGAGAAAGTATAAATCTTATCTCCGGATTTGGTCGTATCACTGACCCTCGTCAGGACTGAATGGACGTCGCGATCGTCATAGCGTCAGACACCGGTAGGTTTGATGTTTCATTACACAATAGGGGCAGTTATGTACCTCTGGTATATTTGTAACATTTGTATCTAACTTTCGTTTCGAGGAGCTCGGTGGCGCCGCGGTCTTGTTCGCTTAACAATGATCGCAACGTTGTGCGCGGTCAATCCGATGATGGGTGACCATAATTTGACACCGATTTCCTCCGTGCTTCGGAAGGCACGTTAAGCTGTTGGTCCCGGGTGCTATCTTTACCTCTATAACTCAGATAGCATCATATCAGAGATGATGATAGCTCTAACGCCTAAACTGGGAATGGGTATAGCTTATCCTAAGTGTTGCGGAGGTCTGATGGCAGTCGCTCTGTGTAAAAAGCTTAGCCCTCTCCAAATCTCTCAGTTTGGGAAGCTGACCCTGAGACAATCGGGAAAAAGATAGCAGATAGCAGATATCGCGTCTTAATTAAAACAAAAAGATTAGAAATAGTAACCTGGTCTTAAGAACCGTTTTATTATTTTCAATAGAGACTTTTTACCTATATCCTCTTGGTATGGTACAGCCGCTGAGAGAATACACAATTACACATGTCAAATCGTCGTGATTCGTCATGACATTTGATACATAGCATAACATTAATAATTTTAGTAACGTTTCTGAATCAGTAATACTTGTAAATTTACATTTGATGATTTGTAAGACCCGTTCATGGATAAAAGGCACTTAGATTCATATTTTGCACGCCATCTTTAAAACATTTTTCCTTGCCTATTACTACAACTTTGTAGCTAGTAGCACAGATGCCCGGTACACGAGACAACGTAGCAAGTAAAGAGCTCTAAACACTCACCGTTGCACAATCTTGCTAAGAAAACTTTTGTTGCAATCACCTAGTTTTGAAAACTCTGAAGAGGCTGCGATACACAAAGTTGTAACGAAGCCTTTTTCTGTCTAGCTGTCATTGTTGAAAAGAAAAGCACCGGTCTCAGGATAACTAGATAGGAGAGGAAGATCATTAGTCGATTTTCAACATGCATACTAAGCATGAGTAGTGAATTCAATATATATTTATGGTTTTTCTGCTTTTTATTCAAAGTGTACACATATATGTGGCTTCCGGATTTAGAATAGGACCACCTCATCATATCTCGTAGATGTCTTAGGAGCATGTCATGATATTATTTCACTGCTTTTTTTTTGCTTTATATAGATGATTAACACACTGCACCGTGTTTTCGCGCGGTTTGGCACAATCTGCTAGTGGTTGGAGGCGCGTCGTCGCCATAATATCCTCACGTCGAGATACCCAACTGGCGTAACCAAAACAAAGAATATATCAAGTAGATTTACTACACTAACAGAATCAATAAAATCTATTTATATTTCAAATCACACTAAAATCACAAAGATACCGTCTATACGATAAAAAAAACTTGTGCCTTACCAAAAAATATAACCGCTCAACAATAAAATTGGTCTATACATAATGAATGAGTCTATATTTTTATAAGTCCCATGTCGATCTTTGTTTATTTTTAATGTTCGCAAATGGATTTTGTGGTACCAATTCTTTATGTTTTTCAATGTTATTCCGTCTCTATTTTACGTTTTTGGTTAAAACAATGAAACTTAAATACGTTTTCAATTATTTTCCAAAGACTATAAAACAGAATGGAAATGTTTTAAGCCTTGTGACCATCTCTTAAACTTTGTAGCCGCTTTGCTTCAAAGGTTTAGTTTTCAATTCGTTAAATCCTTACTTACCCTAGAAAAGTATCTAAGTAAGTTCATCAGATGTCTAGTATCCGTAGTACACACTTCGGCTTAGTTTGGGACTAGATGGCGCTGTGTAGGCCAGCCTGGCAAGTCTTGGGTTATCTTATCACACTCTGGAGATCTGAAGATCTAGGATGTAAGGGATTCTATCATCATTTCGCGGGATGTGAGACAAGCCAACCTCACCTGCCCGTGGTGCATCCTGCCGAATAACAAACGAGGCGCTGTGGCAGCCGACTGGTGGCGGTATAACCATCACGATTGAAGGTGTAGCTAATTACCACAGATCGATGACGGGCAGCAGCGTCACCGGAGCGAGAAGCTACGCCTGCCCAGCGTGGCGACTATGGGTATATCCTCTAGATGTTTGCCCTAAGTGGCGAACAACTGGAGCGGCTTTTTATACCACTAAGATGGTTTGTTGCCATCTTGATCTACGGTCCGTCTGATGTTAGGCAGTTACCGCAGCCTATGGACGCCTGCAACACCAGGGGTATTACGCACGTCGCCCACCCTAGCTGCCGATACAGCACTCACCCCACGAACTTCGGAAAATCAACTACAAAATTCTATAAATAGCACAAATGTTACAATTTACAACGTCAGCGGTTGCAATCCCATTACGGGCTGTCAAGCTGCCTGCGAGTCTGACCCAAATAAACTGCCTGTATAATAGGTACGGCCCCGATATCGTTACAAATCAACGTTAATGCTTCGACGCCCTTTGACGACGGCTTAATCTTTGCGTTTCTATGAAACTCTTCTGAAAATTAGCAAAAAAATAAATATAATTCATTAGCAAGCGTTACCGGAGCGTGAAGCTACGCCCTGCGATCGCCAACCCGCCTGTCGAACTTGGCGATTATGGGATCCTCCAGATGTTTGCCCTAAGTGGAGCGGCCTATGTCCAGCAGTGGACTGCATGCAATACACTGATGATGATGACGATTAGTAAGCTGAAGTGGCTAGCCATATCAGTTAAAAAAAAGCCGGGTAAACGAGTTCTGGAGTATATGCCTCTTCTCAGCAAACGTAGTGTAGGACATTCTCAGGCTAGGTGGGAAGACGATTATCTCATGATGGCTGACAAGTGTTGGATGCGAAAAGCCCAAGATCAATCAAAGTGCCGAACAATTAGGGGCCTATTTTGTATTACTCCCGATACACTTTAGGGTTAAACAATGAAAATGGCGGCTTATTAGACAGAAAACATATGGCTTGTAAGCCTAATAAATCTAACCCAGCTGCCATCTAAATTAAAAGCACTAATGTAGGTAATATAAATCTTCACTTGATTGAACTTAAACCGATGAAGATTTCAACAAAAACTCGTAAAAAGTGTCTTGCAGACACATCCAATAAAGTCGGTACCTAAAATACTCTGTTGGTACTTAGAGAACGTACCTTTTTCAATTTCGAAGCATCTAGAAAGGAGGGAACTTTTTAATCAGTGGATTAGGAAAGTCGGAGCAACATTTTTAATCAATGTTGGAGAGAGTTGCCAACTCTTAATCCATAGGTGATAGCCGGGAGGACTTCTAACCGTTCCTTTTCGATTAATGTTCTCTTTGTTCTATAATACTTCATCTGTGTAACGAAATAAATATGGTTATTTCTTATACTAAGTTATGCTTCGGCGCTACTCGTGTCCCTGCAGTTGCTACACAGGGGGCTAAATCAACAGATAATTAACACAGATATAGAAACAACTATCATTATGATCCTATTACAGTCCACTGCTGGACAGAGGCCTCTCCAGTTGTTTTCCATATACCCATAATCGCCACGCTTGGCAGGTGGGTTGGCAATCGCAGGGCGTAGCTTTTCGCTCCCTAGATACTGCTGCCATTCATCGGTATTTAGCCACGCCTTTAATTTTGATGGTTATACCGCCACCGGTTGTCTGCCAGCGCCTCATTGTTATTCGGCAGGATGAACCACGGGCAGGTGAGGTTGGCTTGGAGCGAAATGAGAACAGGCCGCTCACTTACATTGTATGTTGTACTAACACAAAGTATATCCTATCTGTTCACAAGCATTTCGAATGCATTTTCGAACATTTCATTCAACCATATTGAAGAGAATGTAATGATGTCCCAAAGGCAATTTGGTGAGGATGACTACTCAAATTACCTCTAGAAAAGATAAAAATGATTTAACTTAGGCCTCGTTTAGTGTGCGCCAGCCAGACGGGGTAAACCACGGGCAGGTGGTGTGGCTTGGAGCAAAAAGATGATGGGTCGCTCCCATACATCCCTAACGCGAAAGAATAACTAATGCGAATCAAATACTAGGTAATACTTAGATTTATTCAATCTCAGAATATAGGGTCCAGATATTCAAATCTTTCCTCACTAAAATGAAAAATTGAAGGACAACCTCTTTTAGGCTTTTCTACACTAAATTGACTGCTTAGTCACTGATTCAAGCAAATTGAATAAAGGATAGACTCCTTAAGAGACAAGTTCACAAGTAATCTATTATACTTTTCTTAGAAATAAAAGGATCTGAAAACTTCCAAGATTTCCGCGAAAGAAGGTTTGATACTCTTACGGGCTTTTCGCTTGAGATAAACCCGAAATTAAAGGATGCCCAAATTTTGTTTCGACTTTTCTTGAGTCAAAATTTTTAAGACTTGACTATTACGAATATAGTCTGACTTAAGATTATTCTCGTATAAATTATTGACTATTAATCTAACTAAAATTCAAATTCAAATTTTCCCTCGCAATTTAGGCAAAATTGGGCCGTTGTAGGTCCTTCTAAATGGTTAAGGGTACAGAATACTAAATTCAATAAGCGTTGGCTATGATACTTCTTGAGAGATGTAAGGGAGTGGCCTATCATCTTTTCGCTCCAAGCCAACCTCACCTGCCCGTGGTGCATCCTGCCGAATAACAAACGAGGCGCTGGCAACCGATTGAAGGCGTAGTTAAATAGCACAGACCGATGACGGGCAGCAGCGTCATAGTCAAACCGCCCGCCCAGGGTGATGATTATGGGTATATCCTCCAGATGTTAGCCCTAAGTGGCGAATAACTGGAGAGGCTTACGTCCAGCAGTGGACTATTTATAATAGGCTGATGATGATAATGAACTATGGTTGATAATATATTTTTAAAGGAAGGCCAAATAAATAAACCACATATTTTACTCCGCAGAGAACCATACGCATGTAGAAATCTTGTAAGTACACAATTACTGAGACAAGTACGCAGTTGAAGTCTCTCAAGTAAGCCCTCGTCGGCAACTTTTTACACACAATATAGCACGCGCCTCTGAGGTAAAATCAGTTAAAACTTTTAATGAGTTCCACAGAAACTGTTTATCCTGCGATTGAGAGATAAAAGAATGAAGACTCTGGTCCGTCGCTAAGTCTCCTGTGCGGGATTTGTCCTAACTTCGATTGGCTCATTTACATTTGGATTTTCCTGATATATATTTTATACTAGCTACCCTCCCCGGCCGTGCGGTTTCATCATCGTCATCAGCCTATTGCAGTCCACTGATGGACATAAATCTCTCTAGTTGTCCTTTTTTTTTACAGTGGCTCGACATAATGGCTTCCCTACGCCTGATGGAAAGCGAAAGAGAAGCCCAAGTCGCTGTGACAACGGGCAAGTAACTGGTCCTGGCAAGATACCTGTCAGTTGCCACCGCCATGCCGGCCCAACCCTAACCCCCCACGAGCTCCGGAAACCCTACTCACCGGCAGAAACACGACCCAGAGGTCATTTGACTGCGGTATTCTATAGGGTGGAGGTCCTTCCCCGGACGGGCGGCTCAATTCGAGCGAAGATTCGCTATGCCCTACCTCTCTTAAAACCTCCCTCTGTTCGCTACTTAGGGCAAAAATCTGGAGGATATACCCATAATCGCCACGCTGGGCGGGCGGGTTGGCGATCGCAAGGCGTAGCTTCTCGCTCCGGTGACGCTGCTGCCCGTCATCGGTCTGTGGTATTTAGGTACACTTCAAATTCAAATGTAATGGTTATACTACCACCAGTTGGTTGCCAGCGCCTCGTTCGTTATTCAGCAGAATGCACCACGGGCACGTGAGGTTGGCTTGGAGCGACAAGATGATAGGCCGCTCCCTTACATCCCAGTCGTAGAAGACAAATAAGGGTATATCAGGGAACGTGCAACATTCTATGCTTACACACTTTTACTTCACGATAATTGTAACTCTTTTATGAATATGCTAAGCTCTTTAAGCTTAATATTGGCGGTAGGCTTAGCTCTTGTGTTTTTAATTTTCATCCTGTGTAAGATTTATAGGCACATCTTGGAATTAATTATCATTTTATTAAAACGGGTAACGACCTCCAAAATTTCTTGGTAATAAGGTTTTGTTTATTTTCATCATAAATGTATATTAAAAAATATCTTAGACGATGTTTAAAATGGCGATTTACGATATCTAGATTTCGCATACTAATCTATGATTTTAGTTAGATAATCTTTATAAATAGACGTTGATCATACTTTCCGGTACCAATAAAAAATGCAAGAACAGACATAGAAAACTACCACATTCAAGTTCCTAAATCCAAAACCTAATTCGACCTGCACTTCACAGAAAAACAAACGATCTATGAAACAATTAAGTTACTCCAGATTCGAGCTAAGCCAATTTTAATTCGCATTTGTAAAACCATTATTCATTGTTTCGTGCTCGAGTTTCCATTTCGTGAAATCCAATTCCCTTCGCGTTTGTTGTGAGATTAAAAAAAAAACAAAAACAATATGCGTTCTCTATTCTGCAGTTCGAGCGATGCAATAGGTTAATCCCTTCGTTTCCATGTTAAACAGACGCTTTTGTTATCTGCGATTTTGAAAGGAGGATGTTCGATACAGACCGCTTAAATAAAGTCTGGCGATGTAAAAATCTTTGGGCAGGTAAATAACAAAAGAATTTAATACACATTTTGTATAAAATATTTTCAGTCGTAAAATGTCAAAGTTGAAGATATGTAGTCTAATTTTCATTATAACATGAGCAGTGAATGAGTGAAAAGTACCAGGAGTGCATAGAAATGTAGGACTAGGAAGTCTGCGATATGAATATATAGAATGCGATAACGTAGGTGCATAGCTAATGTTGGTTAGGCTCGCTGGAATCAGAGCATACTTATGCTTTTTCCATTTATTTCATTGTTCAATATAAATAATTCCAATTATTCAATTTTAGGCATAAATTACAGTGCAAACTATTATAGTTTTCACTGAAATTTGTGTCTAACATGGAATAATTGGAATAGGCGCATAAAGCATGCGGGAGGCTATATGCCTCTGTAGAATCGCAACGCCTCTGCGATGTAAATGACACCCAGCGCCATCTAGTACTGTTAGTCGGTACCTACCGTTAGTCGGTACCACACACTATGAATACAATTTGTATCGTTTGATTAGCGATGTTGTGTTGGTGTTACAATACATTTTTTCATCTATAAATCTGTTTTTTAATACTTCTCACGAATCATCGAGTTGGAGTTGAAATTAACGATTTATGAATTGAGATGCCTACATGTTTTTAAAAGTGCTTTTTAGGCTTCCGTAGCCAAATGGCAAAAATGGGACCCTTATAGATTCGTCATGTCTGTGTGTCTGTCTGTCCGTCCGTATGTGTCACATCCAGTTTATTCCGAAAGTATAAGAGCTATATTTAGTACGTAGATATATTCTGCAAACCGCATTAAGATTTTAAAATAACATTAGAAAAAATCCAAAAACTTTTGGGGTTCTCCATACATAGAAATGAAACTCAATTTTTTTTTTCATAAAACCTATACGTGTTACCTGTGGGGTATCTATGGATAGGTATTTTACAATGATGTTGAGGTTTCGAACATCGCTTTTTTCTAAACTGTATAGTTTGCGCCAGAGACTCTTCCAAAGTGGTAAATGACTCGAAACCAACACAATTATTATATTCATAGCACGAATGTGTTGTCCTGGGTGGGGATCGAACCCACGACCCTTGATTCAGAAGGCAGGACTACTAATGAGCCATCGAGCCTGTCATTTCATTAAACTCGTTTATATATTTTCTTCATCATCTTTCATCATCAGCCTATTGCAGTCCACTGCTGGACCTAGCCCTCTCCAGTTGTTCGCCACCTAGGACAGCCAAATATCACAGACTGATAACGGACAGCAGCGTCACCGGAACGAGAAGCTACGCCCTGCGAACGCCAACCCACCTGCCCAGCGTGGCGTTTATGGGTATATCCTTCAGATGTTTGCCCTAAGTGGCGAGCAAATGGAGAGGCCTATGTCCAGCAGTGGACTGCAATAGGCTGATGATGATGACCCGCCTGGCTGGCAACCGTACACCCGACGAAACTTATTATCTAGGATCAATCTGTAAAGATCCTATCTTAGTAATATAACATAATAATAAATCTTTATATTTTATTCTCTCACATAGTTGGTTGGTACAAAGTTATGTTTAATCTATTGTTATTCAACTGTGTGAAAGACTGGTATCTGTACTAGGAGACCTGTATGACAGATTACCAGCCTCTCCTACACCGGAATAGAATAGAATAGAACAGAATAGAATATTTATTTGCTAAAAGCCGGACCGGTGAAAATTAATAGGTAAGCTTACAAAAACTATAGATGAGAACGTAGGTGTGAGTGTGTGATAAGTGGAGCTTTGTGTGTGTGAGTGAGTGTGTGTGTGTTTGTGTGTATATGTATTTGATCCTAAAATACGTATAGTACCTAAAATACGTTTGTAATTTACTTCATACCACGAAAACACATCAGAAATCTAAGGGGCGAATCGAAATCACCGCTCGTCTTAACCCCCCTGTAATTTAAAAGGCACTTTGTGCATTTTACGTCGATATAGCGGGGGGTAATGATATGTTGGTCGGGGGTAAATAAAGGCGTCGGCTTTTGTGTAAGCAAGCAAATTAGAACGGCCGCTGGCGTTGCACGGAAAACGGCAATCAAACCCGTCGACGGTGTGGCAGGCTTATGCCACTAGCGGCCTGCGGTATGGGGCGAAAGAATACTACCGAGGTATCCTCCGATGACGCTGCTGCCCGTCACCAACTTCCTGCGACAGTCTTTCCGAACAGAACTTGGGAACCTTCAAGAAACGAGCGTATTGATATTTAAATGCCGGCAGCGACCCTAAACTCGATTAGAGTTGCGGGT
The DNA here is from genome assembly GCA_031163375.1 of Conogethes punctiferalis. NCBI lineage: Eukaryota > Metazoa > Arthropoda > Insecta > Lepidoptera > Crambidae > Conogethes > Conogethes punctiferalis. The sequence continues at coordinate 6,488,508 of CM062098.1, read as the reverse complement.
GTCCATGGCCGGTGTCGACTGCTTACTATCAGGCATCACACTTGCTCGTCTGCTGTCTCTCGCATAAGTTTGCGGTTTGAGAAAATCCGTCCGGGGCATCTGGACGCCAGACGTCGCCTACAGAAGGCCAAACCCAAAACCGTGTATAACTACACGTATAACTCACTTGGGTAGTTGTTTTGTATGTCCTGTAATAGGACATTTCTAACTAAATTTGGGCTGGCCAGTCAAATCCGATCTCACTAATGGAATTCCAAATAAATAAATAACCCAAGACATGCCACGCTGGGCCACACAGCGCCAGCTAGCCCCAAACTAAGCCGAAGCTTGTACTATGGGTACAAGACAACTGATAAACTTACTTTTATACTTTTTTTTGTAAATAAATACATATTATACATAGACAACACCCAGACCAATACAGACATGTTCATGAACACAAATGTTTGTTTTGTGCGGGAATCGAACCCACGACCCTTGGCTCAGAGGGCAGAGGTCACTACCAAATGAGCCACCGAGCCTGTCAATAGATTTGCAAGGTTCGCCGGTCGTGGATGACATCATCATCATAAGAAAAACACGACTATCTGTGTTATTTTATCATAAACACGAATGTGACCTCTCATAACTTAAATCGCTCCTATCAATGTGCAGTATCGTCTGCATTGCGGGGAATAATGGCCTTCGGTCATACCTAAATATTACCTATCGTTTGCTGACCCCTTTCGGTGAAATCGCCGCGAAATTACCATGTGGCCAGTGCTAAAATGAGGGATGTTTTTAATCATAGAATTGTATGAACGTATTATCACCTCTTATTTTCATAATAACATCATCATCAGTCTATCGCAGTCCACTGCTGGACATAGGCCTCTTCAGTTGTTCGCCAATTAGGGCAAACATCTGGAGGACATACCGCCACGCTGGGCAGGCGGCTTGGCGATCGCAGGGGGCGTAACTTCTCGCTCCGCTCGGCTCGTCTTCTGCCTGTGGTTATACCACCACCAGTCGGTTGATGTAATCAATGCAATCACAAACAAAATATTCATGAAATAAATGAAAAACAACCCGGCCAAGTGCGAGTCGGACTCGCGAACGTAGGGTTCCGTACCACTGATTGAATGAAAAAAATTAGGTAATTTGATTTATGACGTTTAAAAAAAAACTACTGTCTAGATTTAATTAAAACCAATTTTCGTTAGTAGTTTTCATAGTAATTCACATCATATATTTTTTTCAGTTTTATCAAACCCATATTTTAGAAGGGGGGGGGGGGGGGACGACACACATTTTACCACTATGGAAGAGACTCTCGCGGAAACTATTTAGTTTAGAAAAAAATTATGTTAGGAACCTCAACCATTTATTTTTTAAAATAAATATCAGACATTCACCATCATTTTCAAATACCTATCCATAGATACACCACACGTATAGGTTTGACGAAAAAAAAATTTTGAGTTTCAGTTCTATGTATGGGGAACCCCAAAAATTTGGATTTTTTTCTGATTTTATTTTAAAATCATAATGCGGTTAACAGAATACATCTACGCACCAAGTTTCAATAATGATGCTCTTATAGTTTCGGAATAAACTGGCTGTGACATACGGACAGACAGACAGACAGACATGACGAATCTATAAGGGTCCCGATTTTGCCATTTGGCTATGGAACCCTAAAAAACCGTCAAAGTCATCGTGCATACCAAAATACTTAGATGCGACATATAAACATATAAATCAGGGAAAATTTTGAATTGCCGCTTCCCTAAAGACTCCTAATCGAGACCATCCCCGGAAGCTATTTAATGAACATTCGGTCGGCACTCCGGAGACTCGCCAAATTTTTATCAACGCTCAACCAAATAAGTAAATTGAAAGCAATTCCCTCGGTTAAGCAAATGGAAATTTGATATATTTATTTTGGTAAGTGAAATCAAATCAGTCCTTTTTATTATATAGGTTCAAAAAATAAGAAAAAGAATCATCATCATCAGCCTATTACAGTCCACTGCTGGACATAGGCCTCTCCAGTTGTTCGCCACTTAGAGCAAACATCTGGAGGATATACCCATAATCGCCACGCTGGGCAGGCGGGTCGGCGATCGCAGGGCGTAGCTTCTTGCTCCGGTGACGCTGCTGCCCGTCACCGGTCTTTAGTATTTAGCTACGCCTTCAATTGTGATGGTTATACCGCCACCAGTCGGTTGCCAGCGCCTCGTTTGTTATTCGGCAGGATGCACCACGGGCAGGTGAGGTTGGCTTGGAGCGAAAAGATGATAGGCCTCTCCCTTACATCCCAAGAAAAAGAATACTGTATATTCATTTTTGCAGCACGGTTTCCTGATATTCCGATTGTGGGTATAACCTTTAGGTTTTTGCCCAAAGTGGCTAATACTTGGAGAGGCTTATGTCCAGCGGTGGACTGTGATAGGCTGTGTGATGATGATTAAAAATTTAAGGATAGACAATACTTAGGTATTGTCCGAAGGTGTCCTGTGTGTAATGACGTACACTTGCGACCACTATAATAAGAAGGACATCTTATTATCTTATGAGCATTTATCATTAATTTTCACGACTAAGATAACCTTTTTAAGAGAGGTAGGGCATAGCGAATCTTCTCTCGAATTGAGCTGCCCGTCCGGGGAAGGACCTCCACTATAGAATACCGCAGTCATAATGACCTCCGGGTCGTGTTTCTGCCGGTGAGTAGGGTTTCCGGAGCTCGTTAGGGTTAGGGTTGGGCCGGCATGGCAGTGTCAACTGACAGGTAACTGACCAGTTACTTGCCCGTTGTCACAGCGACTTGGGCTTCTCTTTCGCTTTCCATCAGGCGTAGGGAAGCCATTATGTCGTGCTACTATATATAAAAAAAAACCTAGGTAAAAATTATCCCAAAATTCTGTTCAAGTATCTTTAATGTAATTACCTCCTTTCAATCTAGAATTCTTCATTATTTCATTAGAAACTTTATCCGAAACTTAAGTTATCAGGTAAATTATTAAGTGCGTTATTAGGTACCATTAATTACTTAACTCGAAGTTATTACTTGTTTTCGCTTAATAATATTTTAGAAATTATCATTAAAATAAGAAATTTCTTAAATGGGGGTACTATAATCATTTTAATTTTTTAATTAGTTGCCTTGAATAGTTTACGAGTATAACATCCTTTAAGATGTATATTTTTTAACTTATTGTAGCCTAGCAGCATAATCGCTTACCTTCGCCTGATGATAACATCACACAAATACTAGACAACCTCAGTATTCATGCTAAAAAATACCTAGATAAATTAACTACATCGGCATCAATAATCAGATTCCAAAGAAGAATTTACTGGAATGGAAAACTCTACTAGTTGCGCAGAGATCGGAGCTCAACGATGCGTTTAATATTGCATACTAGCTTTTGCCAGCGACTTCGTTCGTGGCTTTAACGTTAATGATCATTACTCAATCCGTATTTAGCTACGCCTTCAACCGTGATGGTTATACCGCCAGTCGGTTGCCAGAACCTAAGTAGTTTGTTCTCAAGATGCACCACGCGAGCAAAAAGATGATAGGTCACTCCCTTACATCCCTATACAAGCCAATGACAGGCAGCACCGTCACCGGAGCGAGGAGATACGCCCTGCGATCGCCAGCCCGCCTGCCCAGGATGGCGATTATAGGTAAGCCTTTGTCCAGCAGTGGACTGTTATATTATTTTTGTTCTATTATGTACTATTGATCATTCGCAGTGTTTAATATGTTTTTTAAGGTTTAAACAATTTCAGTTTTTGTTATAATGGATTTTCCTCATACTTAGGGTAGGTACTCAGAATCACAGATAGGTTTTTATTTTAAAAGGACGCTAACGATTTCAAAGTCACCCTGTATATATATTTTTAATATATAATTATTCAATGTGCAGACACTTATTTACTATTTTATTGTATGTATTGAGTATTGATTGATAGGGCACAGACTACAGGAGTACTCGCCGTGGACGTATGGAAAATACGAGTATAATATGCATTTTATAATGTGCCACCGAGTGTTGGTTTGTTCGACTGTCAATAATGCGATTAGGGTTTTTTTAACGATGTAGGTAACCGTAGGTTTGTGAACGGGAATATTACATTGTTAATAGCAGACTTGAGTGACGTCATTACAAAGTTGTGGCGAGGATAGTATTTTTTATTTTATACTAAAGCCCGCGGTTTTGCACGCAAAATGATAATATGTTCAAATAAATTGTAGCCTATGTGTTAATTTTGCTCATCAACAGGCAGGACGCAGTCATTTTGACGTGCTAATATAAAAAAAATATTGAGCTTATCACATGCCAACCATCCTGCGCAAGTCGTCACTCCACCTGACTGTTCGCGTCCTTCAGTACGTTTGCCAAAAGCGGTATCAACTCCAGAACTCATATACCCCAAGATTATCGGTTCTGTACCTAATATTCCACTTCAGCTTACTAATTCAGTGAGCTATACCGATGACCTTGGTTCTCTGTCAGATCACCTCATTTGAAGCATATTAAATGTCGTAAAACCAAGAATCCTAGTGACCTTAAACTTTTTCCTACAGAGCAATAAAAAAGCATTGAAAATATTCATATCCTCCGTCGATTAAATAATACGCGAAATTATTATGCAGACAGCTTAATTTTGCATTCCAGTCGATGCAGCTAGGGATTGCATTCCACGAAAGCGGAATCCAGAATAAATTATTTTGCAAAAGCTAAAGTAACTATGTCTGTTTATTGACATAGTCATTATTATACCCGTAATCGCCACGCTGGACAAGCTGGTTGGCGATCGCAGGGCGTAGCTTCTTGTTCTGTTGACGCTGCTGCCCGTCATCGGTATGTGGTATTTAGCTGCCCCTTCAATTGTAAAGGTTATACCTCCACCAGTCGATTGCCAGCGCCTCGTTTGTTATTCGGCAGGATGCACCACGGGCAGGTTAGGTTGGCTTGGAGCGAAAAGAAGTTAGGCCGCTCCCTTAGATCCCACATATTTTTGAGAACCAGTTGGGTACAGAGAGAGGTAGTGAACATAGTGATCGTGGGTTCGATCCCCGCTCAGTACCTACAAACATTTGTGTGCATGAACGTTTATTTGTAATGGTCAGGTTGTTTGCTATGTGGATATATGCATAGATTTATAACGATTATTACGTGTTTAATTACTATCTTGAGGAAACCTTCCTTCCTCTTACAATCCTGGGTTCTTTAGGCGGGGCGTGAAACGGCATCTCAGTGGGCCTTCAGGGTGAGGGCGACAGGCTTGTTCTATTGTGCCTGTAAAGCACTTCTTATAAAAAAAAAAAACAAAGAAAAACAAAAAACGTGCACGCCTGAAGAATTACAAGGGTTGTGTCGTTTTTATGATTGAAACCACTTATCGTTTATAACCTTTAAACTTTCGTTATCATCAGATTTATATGTTATCGCATGTACCTTCCTACGTGCACTTATAAATCCCGAACATTTCATAACTCATCAGTTAGTATCATCCCTACTAAGCGCTTTCAGCGCTGGGCCAGCGAGCGGCAAAAATAAAGCGCAATTCGGACAGATGTAAATTAATTTCAGCGTTGCATTCGCAGCATTTTAATCGCAAGCTTTCAGCTACCATTAAGACGTAAGCCTTGAAATAGTCGTCTTCAATATTATACGTAGATATTTGCTTTTTTTAGGGAGAATCTAAAGTGAAAAATTGTAACGAAATGTCGCATATTATATATTTTATTTTCGATCCGCTCCGGCTTCGCTCGGGTCGCAATGCTGATATTAAATACTTAGTACAGAATCACATACATTGCTCTGATCCCAAAGTAAGTAGCTTAAGCACTTGTATTATGGGTATTAGAACAACGAAATACCTACAATTAGTTAAATACAGAAATAAACACCCATACACGGAACAAACACAAATGTTCACACGAATGTTTGTCCCGAGTGGGAATCGAACCCACGACTCTTGGTTCGGAAGGCAGGGGTCACTACCAGTTGAGCCATTGAGCCAGTCAATAAACTAATAACGTATGTAGACTATGATCTCAAATGTTCGAGCACAATTAATCAACGCACCAAGACATTGTCTATTAATACCCTACATCCTAGGATCCCCTTGAGATTTAATTGCAAACTGACCTCCGGAAGCCGACTTGGGAACTAAGAACATTCCGAGGCTAGTAATTATTGAGGAGACCACAACAGTGGGCACTTCCTTCCCAACTGACCTCATGCTCCATGTTCATGCTTGTGTTGATATAGATGACCTGGTTCAGAACCACATATTATATCTATACTAATATTATAAATGGACAATGGACAAGCTCGATGGCTCATTTGGTAGTGCCCTCTGCCTTCTGAGCCAAGAGCTGTGGGTTCGATCCCCGCACAGTACAAACATTTGTGTGCATGAACATGTGTGTTTGTATTGGCCTGGGTGTTTTCTATGTATAATATGTATTTATTTACAAAAAAAAGTATCTAAGTAAGTTTATCAGTTGTCTAGTACCCATAGTACAAGCTTCGGCTTAGTTTGGGGCTAGATGGCGATGTGTGGCCCAGCGTGGCATGCCTTGGGATATTTATTTATTATATTATTTATTTATTTATAAATGGGAAAGTGTGTCTGTCTGTCTATATGTTTGTCTTTCTTTCATGAATTACCACTTTACCCTAATACCAGGTGGGATGTAAGGGAGCGACTTTTCGCTCTAAGCCACCCTCACCTGCCCGTGGTGCATCTTGCTGAATTACAAACGAGGCTCTGGCAACTGACTGGTGGCGGTATAATCATCACGATTGAAGGCGTAGCTAAATACCACAGACCGATGACGAGTAGCAGCATCACCGGAGCTACGCCCTGCGATCGCCAACCCGCCTGCCCATGCGTGGTGAATAAGGGTGTTTGTCCGAATTGCCGAAGGTGCACTATTGCACTGGTATATCATCATAATGCTATGCATTATGATGATATACCAGGTACAATGAAAACCTTACTTTGAAACCTGTTGGTTGATGTGCATTTTCAGATTAAGTTCCCGACAATATTGTCTGTAAGAAAACATACCTACTCGACTACTTCGAAAAACGGGCACAATTTTACGAGTGAAACTCCTCATATGCACGTTGCATTTTTGGCAGCGTTCGTGAGAAACATATGAAATAACCCTGTGTATTTTTAGTAATATTTTCCTAGCCCAAGTATAACGTTTACTTTGTAAGGGAAAATGTGACGATGTTAGCGTATAACCAGCGCTCTGTTGTGAAATGTGTTTTGTTTTAGTTGAGGCATAAACAATACACATACTTAGCAAAACAAAGAGTGTTTTAAACCAAAGCGTGTGATAACCAGCGTTCTGTTGTGAAATGTGTTTTGTTTTAGTTGAGGCATAAACAGTACACATACTTAGCAAAACAAAGAGTGTTTTAAACCAAAGCGTGTGATAACCAGCGTTCTGTTGTGAAATGTATTTTGTTTTAGTTGAGGCATAAACAATACACATACTTAGCAAAACAAATAGTGTTGTAAATCAAAGTGTGTCTATTTTCGGATTTAGAATAGAAGCACCCTATCTCATCCCGGGGGTGTCATAAAATACGACTAATCAGTGTGCCTAGCACGAACGCTTTCGAAAAAGTATGCGTAACGTAACCGTAAACGGGCGATAATTTTCACTACGTTAACGTACGTTAACGTAGTACCTCTTACGCACGATAGGGGCGCTGTACCAAGTTTCATACAAATGTTTACGGAAACGTTACGCATACTTTTTCGAAAATGTTCGTGCTAGGCACACAGGAAACAGGCAGCAGCGTTTACTTGAGTACAAATAAAACCTACTGCGGTCACCAACTCAAGACTAAGGTAAATCCCCCCACATGACAATTGTAATTGGGGGAGGCCTGCGGTTGGAATGCTGCTGCGTTTGCAGGCTGATGATGATGAATATGTGTTTATTCGTGTGATGAACACTTGTGTTTGTTCCGTGTCTGGGTGTATATGTTTCTATGTAAGTATACTCGTATATTTTGTGGTACCTTCGTTGTTCTCATACCCATAACACAAGTGCTTAAGCTACTTACTTTGGGACCAATGTATGTGATCTATCTCCAGTCGTAACGGACTGTCGTCCCAACAAGAGTAAAAAAACCCTCCAATCTTCTGCTCATATACATTTATCATATGCATTTATGCTCATAATGTGCCAAAATCAGACAACTTTTACATATAATAATTAGCACGTTAACGACTGAGCTACAATCCCCGGGAGCTCAAAATAAATATATGCAAATACTTGTACAAAAGTTGTGAATATTTGCTCCTCTCTCCTAATTAATATTTTACATTCCCTTTCGTATTTAAATTACTTGCCATATGACAGAAACTTGAACACGGATGAGAAAATATTACACATTTATGCGGGTACATTCAAGTAGGTATGTGGCAAAGGAACATTCAATAAATGTTACGATTTTAAATTCAAAAGAAGGGCTATTCACTGTACATGATCTTAAGAGATGTAGGGCATAGCGAATCTGCGCTCGAATTTAACCGCCCGTCCGGGGAAGAACCTCCACCCTACAGAATACCGCAGCCAAAGGACCACCGGGTCGTGTTTCTGCCGGTGAGTAGGGTTTCTGGAGCTCCTGGAAGGTTAGGGTTGGGCCGGCTAGGCGGTGGTACTGACAGGTAACTGACCAGTTGCTTGCCCGTTGTCACAGCGACTTGGGCTTCACTTTCGCTTTCCATCAGGCATAGGGAAGCCATTATGTCGAGCTACTATAAAAAAACCGGCCAAGTGCGAGTCGGACTCTCGCACGTAGGGTTCCGTACCACTATACAGCTAAATAAATGTTTTTCTTTACGTTTTATTATATCGGAGTTAATTAAATGAAAAAATTAGGTAATTTGATTTATGACGTTTAAAAAAAAACTACTAGCTAGATTTCATTCATACCAAATTTCGTTAGTAGTTTTCATAGTGATACACATGATATATTTTTTTCAGTTTTATCATGCTCATATTTTAGAAGTTACGGGGGGGGGACACTCATTTTACCGCTTTGGAAGAGTCTCTCGCGCAAACTATTCAGTTTAGAAAGAAATGATGTTAGTAACCTCAACATCATTTTCAAATACCTATCCATAGATACCCCACACGTATAGGTTCGATGAAAAAAAAATTTTTCAGTTTCAGTTCTATGTATGGGGAACCCCAAAAATTTTGGATTTTTTTCTGATTTTACTTTAAAATCTTTATGCGGTTCACAGAATGACGAAGACAGACAGACATGACGAATCTATAAGGGTCCCGTTTTTGCCATTTTGGCTACGGAACCCTAAAAACGCACCCTAAATTCTATACACACTTTTCTAAACCGTTCCAAACCCGTCTTGAGTTTTCCTCGCGACATTTTCGTGTTAACTCTCAATTTTCAAAGGCAATTTGTATGACAAACGTTTACACGAACAATCGAATCGGACAGTAGTCTAAAGTTTCAAACATCGACTATAATTGAGAAGTGAAATCGGATTCGCAAATTGGCGTACGAGTGTGTTCTTGATTGCGAGTGAGGGCCGAATAGTAGATGAAAGGGCTTAGCCCGTGGAGCAAATTTATAGAGGAGTTGTTATAACCAATATCACTACATATAAAACAAAGTAGTCGGTTTATTGTCAGTCTGTCCCTATGTATGCTTTTAGGGTTCCGTAGCCAAATGGCAAAAAACGGATCCCATATAGATTCGTCATGTCTATCCGTCTGTCTGTCCGTCTGTATGTCACAGCCCCCTGTTTCCGTAACTATAAGAGCTATACTGTAGAAACTTGGTAACTAGATGTATTCGGTGAACCGCATTAAGATTTTCATACAAAAATAGAAAAAAGAACAATAAATTTTTGGGGTTCCCCATACTAATTTTTTTTTCATCAAACCCATATTTGTGGGGTATCTATGGATAGGGCTTCAAAATCATCATACTAGGAACTGTGCTCAGTTGCTTAGGCCGTCTCCTCTTTGTATTTGCTCCGTGGCTCAGCCTAAACTGACTGCTGAATGAAGCGCTGATTGGCAGTTGTGATTTTACTTTGTACTCAGAATTTGCTGCTACTAATATCAGGTACCTTGTAATTTTGATTACGGGTTTAATCCCTTAATAGATTTAGGCTTCAACAACAAGACTTCCATTTTGATATCTGTTATCAGTAACACGTTGACTGAAATGAGGGGGACACCGATGGAATTGGACCCCACCCCAAAACAATGATTTTTCTGTTGTCTGCTTTAACGGCAGTCAAATGCTTTGTTCACCACTTTTCGACTTTCGTTCACGCTTGCTTGGCGCGGTTCCCTGATATCTGTCGGTCTATAATGGTGCAGATTGTTCTAAATGTCCACGATGGTGGTCAGGCCGGGCTTGTCGTCATTACCGAACTCAATTGGGAGCGGAACCAAGCCCTTATACAATCTCAGAAATTCGCTTGCACGATTTAATAACGTGCAACGCCATCTAGTGACAAAACAAGGTAAACTCAGATAATACTACAAAAATAAAATTATCCTTACTTTGAATTTGGACAATAAAAATATCTAGTTGTATATGAGGCTGTACTTTAGCTCGCTTCGTAAATTTAAGCCAGGTAAATGTTTTCTCCAAACGAAAAATCTCGAAAGGAAATTTCATTCTGTTAACACAAGTATCGCATTTTGTGGCGACAGTAAAGCACCTATTTAAGTCTGCTATGTCACCGCGTTTTCTATTGGAAGCTGGATATATGGCGCTTGGCTGGGTTCGCCTAGAAATTGGGTTCTTCAATGGGTACAACAAATTTAAAGTAGTAAATAGCTTACATATTAAAGTTGCAAACATTTTAGCTTAACGTTCTTGGAATTTCAAATAAGGGATATAGCGTATTCGGTCTTGTATAAATGGTGACTTATTTTTCGTGGAAATTTCGAGCAACTATTTGGTTTATGTAATCCTCTGGTGTAGGTAGTGTACACATGTAATTTTATACGCGTTAAAATATGTATGGTTGATACAATATTTAAACGGAATGTTGAAATACATTCCAAGCGAATTGAGCTTTTCATTTTAAAGAACTCTTTATGAAGTAGGTACAGCAAATTTGTTTATTTATACACAGCACATAGTCAATCATCATCATAACGTCCACAGCTGGACATAGGCCTCTCCATTCTCTTTGGTCAAACATCTGGAGGCTTTGCCCACCCTGGGCAGGCGGGATGGCGATAGCAGGGCGGGATTTTCGCTCCGATGACGCTGCTGCCCGTTATCGGCCTGTGGTATAGCTAGGCCTTTGATTGTGATGGTTATACCGCCACCAGTCGGTCACCAGAGCCTCGCCTGTTATTTGGCGGGGCAAGGGCAGGTGAGGGTGTCTTGGAGCGAAAAGATGATGGGTTCCCTTACGTCCTATCACAGTACATAGTCAAGAAACATCAAAAAATATATAGTCCTTTTAAATTTAAAAAATAACCCAGGACATTCCACGCTGGGCCACACATCTTCACTGGAGATGGGCTAGATAGCCCCAAACTAAGTCGAAGCTTGTACTATGGGTGCTAGACAACTGATAAACTTTCTTAGATACTTTTTTTTGTAAATAAATCCATGTCATACCCACCCACGACCGTTCCTACCGTCGAACGAACGTCGTGGGTTCGGATAGTGGGACATAGAAAACACCCAGACTAATATAAAGAGACGTGTTCATGCACACAAATGTTTGTACTGTACGGGAATCGAACGACCCCTGTCTCAAAAGGCAGAGGTCACTACTAAATGAGTCATTGAGTCAGCCAGCCAAAATAATAGTCCATCCTGCTGGATGTAATAACTGATGGAAAGATTAACTGGAATTTTAATTGTGCTGAACCGCGATGCAAATAAATTTTAAACATTGCACTACATGACAAATTTTAACTAGCGCCTCGCTCCAAAGGTAACTTAACTGTTAACGGTTAATTAAGTCCCAGCCTGTTTATCTGCGACCAGGGACGAGTAACCTCGCGCTTCGTTTAATGAGAAACGTTTGTTGCCAAAAGTGCACTTTGTTCGGCGATTGTCAACGTTTTTGTGATAAAGTTTTGTTGTTAGTTAAAATTATAAGTGGAAAGGTGCTTACATAAATATACAGGTTTCCGGTACAGACAAATCTGTGCGGGTCCGAACCGACCTGTGCAGGCATAATATTTAATGTTTACTTATGCGCTCACTTATAAAGAAACAGTTTTAAACTTGTCCATGCCAACAACCTGGACCGAGCCTATGCGAGTTGTTATGTAAGCACCCTTAGGCTGCCTGTCTACCGAAGCAGACGTGCAGTGGTAAGAAACTACACACAACCCCCAGCCTCATACAATCACCATCTTATGTACAGGTGGTGGCAATAATAAATAAATAACCCAAGACATGCCACGCTAAGTCACACAGCGCCATCTAGCCCCAAACTAAGCCAAAACTTGTACTATGGGTGGACAAACTGATAAACTTACTTACATATTTTTTATTTGTAAATAAATAAATATTATACATAGAAAACACCCAGAGCAATACAAACAGATATGTTCTTGCACACAAATGTTTGTAATATGTGGGGATCGAACCCATGACCCTTGGCTCAGAAGGTAGTGGTCACTACCAATTGAGCCACCTAGCTTATTTTCGATGACAAAAACGAAGTAAAGTCTTAAAATTTAATGCGATTTGCAACGAATGCACGTTGACGAAATCTCCTTTTGTAGCGTTTTGTAGCTTTTATTCGCTAAGCACTCATAACTTCATATTCGGTACAGAAATGAATTAAACATAAAGCTAAAACATGTGTTTAACCACACTGTGATTGTGGAATTTTAAAGGAATCGCTCACAAATGCATTTTAGTTTATTTCAGCTAGTAATTAACTGTGATTTCTGGATTTGAATAGGACCACTCTGTTGCCGACTTACCTATTTGATATTTTTTGATGTTTTGTTTGTAAAAAGAATAAATTTGTTGTCATCCTGAAATTGGCGTTGTATTTTCACCTTTTATATTTTTATCTGATTTTATCCACAACATTGTGGTGTCAGTAAAGTGAATTATTCGAATTTATTACCGATTTTGTGTGATTTTGCGTGATTTTATTATGGCGTTTATATTTTCACCTTTTATATTTTTTCTGATTTTATCCGCAACACACTCCATCTTATCCCGTGGATGTCGTAGTCAACTAAGGGAATATCAGGAAACGGGCAGCAGCGTTTACCTGGGTACAAATAAAACCTACTGCGGTCACCAACCCGCCTGCAAACGTCCACTGCTGGACATAGGCCTCCCCAATGACGATTCTCATTTAGTCACCATGCTTGATAGGCGGGGTAGCGACAGTGGTTTTTTTTTTTATAGTAACTCGACATAATGGCTTCCCTACGCCTGATGGAAATTCGTACAAAGCGCTTCGCCTCTACATTCATAGTGCGAACGGCTAAGCTATGGAACTCTTTGCCGGAGTCCGTGTTCCCTGACCGATACAGTCTTCCAATTTTCAAGGCGAGAGTGAATCGGTTTTTGTTGGGTGAGCGCGCTCCACCTTAGACTCTAACATCGCTTAAGATCAGACGAGTTGGAGTCAAGCGCTACCCCATTCGAATATTTAAAAAAAAGAAGCCCAAGTCGCTGTCAGTTGCCACACCGCCATTCAGGCCCAATCCTAGCCCCGAGCGTCGGAAACCCTACAGAAACACGACCCAGAGGCCATTTTACTGCGGCATTCTATGGGTCCTTCCCCGGATGGGCGGCTTAATTCGAGCAAATATTCGCTATGACCTAGGTACATCTCATTAATTCGTACCCAGGTTGTATTTATATACAAACGTTGTTACCCGTTTCCTGATATTCTCTTAGTAGTCTTCTACGACACCCAAGCTAAGAACGCCTAGAACACACACAATTCAGAGAAGTTAATTTCCTAGACCGGGTATCGAGCCCGGTGTCGGAGACTGAAGCGGACTGTAGATGCTGGTTTTGTGGATAAAAAGGCTGGCGTTGAAGATATATTAATTTTATTGCGAAAAAGCTCAAAAAATGCGTATTACTAGACCGGAGGCCAGACCGGAAGAGGAAGTCGACATAATTTTTTTTTTTATAATTAAAAATAAGTTTAATGTCTTGGACACCCGGGACTAAAGTTTTCACAAAAGACTTGTTGATGAAAGCTATTAGCACATTTTAAGCACACCTGAACATAACATGCCACCCATAAAATCAAATATTCCCATAAAATGAGCGGTGGCGTGAAGTTTCTCGGTAGAAATTTACATTTAGATAGAATTTGTTACAAGTCTTACGAACTATCACGGATTCTTTGGTTGGACTTTTCATTTCCTATATAACTTCATTTCGAAATGTACTCACTCATATTTTCTTTGAATGAATATTTACAACCAGTGACGGTTTTAGAACTTTTTTTTATGACAGAGGGGGCAAACGGCCCTAAAGGTCACCTGATGGTAAGTGATCACTTCAGCCCATAGACACCGCAACACCAGGGGAGTCACAGGTGCGTTGCCGGCCCTTGAAGGTCCCTAGGTAGTATCCATTCGGGAAAATTGCAGCCGGAAGCTGATTCCAAAGAGCAGCTGCACAAGGCAGAAACTACCAGCACCCTGAGCGAACATCCCCCTTAGGTCAAAAGCAACTAGGTCTTCACAACAAGTAAGGAAGCAAGATGGCTGAGGCGCCCTTTCCCGTCGCTTCACCCCCTTGTATCGGGCGCCCTCGACGGTCGCCCAATCACACGTATCGCTTAACTTCAATCAGATTGCGCTTTCTTCTCGAAACGAACACAAAAAAAACATTCACACTATCACGCTTTTAGCGCATAAAACGTTATTTATCATAATATTATCTGTGGTCTTGAGCATACATGATGCACGTTGTGTGCGGTTTGCTCATCCATTATTAACACAGCGGATTGGCTAAGCCGTCCCTGACAGGTATACATACAGGTATACTTGATGTAATGTCCCATATTCAGTGTGTTAGTGGATCTAACTGCCCGAGGGCGGTCAGACGTCATAATGAGATGTGTAATGGGATTATGTTAAAGGGAAGACGGTACTTGTACATTTCTAGTGTTTACATCTAAGGGAGCGACTTTCACGAAACCTGAGATATGGAACGGCGAGTTTGTTTTTAAAAATAAATAAAATTCATTTATTTCGGGCCCATATTGGCAGCGTTCATAAAAATAATAAAATACAAATTTGAGAAACATTGAGAAGGAGCACCAGATTAACATTAAAACTAAATGATAATCGTATAAAATTAAAAATTAAATTAAATTTAAATTAATTTTGTTTTTGTTTCTGGGTTTCGAACCCACCGAAGGTGACAACCTTCAACCTTTTTTTCGACCTTGGTACAACTACTATTTAATCACCAACACTAAAAAACTCAAATGTTAATTACACGACAGTTTGCCCGAATGGTAATCGAACCAATGACCCCAGCCAACTCACGACACGACAAACAATCTTAAGGCCTGTTACCGTAAAAACTGTATTTAGTCCGTCTCTTAGATTGTTCAAAAATAAAAGACACGTATTTTTTCATTTGTGAATTAAACCAAAAATGACAAAGATATAACCCTTTAAAATTACGCGTGACGTCAAAGAGTGGCAGTTTTTTCGCCACTGAGTGACGTCGATGACCCCCACTCCTACATTTTGATGCCTTGTATCTTTGTTATTTTTTGTTTAAATGAAAATAAGAAAAATACGTGTCCAATATATTTTGATAATCTAAAATACCGACTAAGTAAAATTTAATTATTTTGACCCTGGAAACATCTCTTGTACTAAAGCTAGTCCATCTTGCCCACAACTTAGGCATTTTAGACGAAAGCTTGGCCTAGACCTTAAGACGTAACCTAAGTCTCAACGAGGGCTAGATTAGTTAGAGGTGCGCCGCAAGCTTCAAATTAATCCCCATATCAAGCTGCTCCATAAATCTAGGATCTTCGTCTTGGCTATAATTTTTAGGAATTACTTGCAACCCGCCCTCATTTCGCTTTGGGTATTTAAAAAAAACACATTAGAAACCTTGAAAATGAACAGTGTTTCTTTACTATATTATGCATGTACCATACATATGTATACCTTCCTCTTGAATCATTCTATCTATTAAAAACGCATCAAAATCCGTTGCCTTGTTTAACAAACAGACAGACGAAAGTAACTTTGTTATATATTTTTAATTGTTTTATTAACCGATTCTTTGCAAATAACACCCTTAAATCTAGGTCGATTGATTGGCCTCTTTTCTTTTAGGAAAATTACGGCGAAAGTGGGATTCGCCTTAAATTAAACTTAACCTATGAACAATACATATTTCCACTATTCCAAGACGTTTCCACGCCTTCATAGAGACATACAATGTATGCAAATGACTAAGTACTAGCTGACAAGGACCATAAACTTGCATACACAATTTTATCGTGTAAGCTAACGGCGAACGTCACTTAGAGATGCAAGAAGCAATTACGTTCGGTCGGATTAATCTTGACATTGCATTAGATATCTTGGATTCTCTCAAGGCCCGTTTGTGAATAAATTAGTAAAGTAATGCTACATGATATATATATTAAGAGGATGCAAGGGAGCGAACTATCATCCTTTCGCTCAAAGCCACCCTCACCTGCCCGTGGTGCATCCTGCTGAATAACAAACGACGCTCTGGCAACCGAACGGTGCCGGGATAACCATCACGATTGAAGGCGTAGCTAAATACCGCAAGCGGATGACGGGCAGCAGCGTCACCGGAGCGAGCAACGCCCAGCGATCGCCAACCCGCCTGCCTAGCGTGGCGATTATGGGTAAAGCCTGTAGAAGTTTGACCAAAGTTTCTTTCTTTCTTAAGCGAAGAAATAAAGAGTAGGTTTATCTTAAGGTAGGTATTGGGTTACATGTACAACGGGATAGGATAGGATGTAGGATATGTACAGGGTGAACGTAGTCGTATTTGCTACTAATATTATAAATGCGAAAGTTTGTTTGGATAGATAGATGTATGGTAGGTTTGTTACTCTTTCACGCAATAACTACTTAATGGATTTTAATGAAACTTTACAGTAATAAAGCTTATTTTAACATATTATTATTATAGGCTATGATTGATGAGATTATTCGCCCGGGCAGAGCCGCAGGCAGCAGCTAGTATCATATACTTATGTACAAGAACTAAAGCTGTATGCAACTTCTGTTTCAATTAGCATGGTGACTCACGTCATTTGACCTGCCCGTTCGAACTATACGAATGTGATAGTTAGCAAAGTAGACGCCAGGGCAGGATACCAAGGTGTAGATTGTGCACTGAAAGCGTAGCGAATTCTACACGAAGAAACTTAACAGGATTCGGTTCGGAATCGGAAAATATGCATTGTCTTTGTTGTATACCTACGTAGTTGGTATGAAAAGATTTTGTGCGGGACTTATACATTTTAGAAACATTTTGAGTAATGAATAAAGAATACAAATCATCGCCCCGCCTCTTTCCATGGGTGACGTAATGCCGCGTTTACACGCTCGCGTTCAACTCGACATTCAACGGGCACGAACACAAGCACAAGCATGTGAACGGGCTGTTCGACTGTTTGAATGTGCACGTGCGTGCGCAGTGTGTAGGGCAGGGCTGCTCGCCGAGCTGCTTGCCAGGCTGCTTGCCGCGCTGCGTGGCATGCGTGTAAACCTAGCATAAGAGTCGATTAAGGGAGTTCTTGAAATTTCTGCTTCTCGGCAGTTGTAATTTATCCACCTGGCTGGCTGAACCATAGTACACTCGGCAAAACCTCCCACCCCATCTCATCCTATGGGTGTTGTAGAAGACAACTAAGGGAATAAAAGGAAAACGACCTGTTACCCGTAAACCCTGTTGCTATATTGTTGTATGCGGTCACCAACTCACATGTCAAGCGGGGTGACTATGGCAAATCCTCCCTAATGACTCCTGAACAACACGTGCTGAACAGCGTTGTCATCCGCATACCATCCAGACGATGGTGGCGCGCACCAAGAGGTTTAGTTCCTCGTTCTTGCCCCGTGCCATTAAGTCATGGAATGCCCTTCCAGCTCATGTGTTTCCTTCCAATCCTAGGTTCTTTAGGCGGGGCGTGAAACGGCATCTCAGTGGGCCTTCAGGGTGAGGGCGACAGGCGCAATGGGTTTGCTCTATTGTGCCTGTCGATCTAACTTTTGGACCTCACGACCGCTTACCATCAGGCGGAGTGAGGTCATCCAGAATGCTCTTCTTATAAAAAAAAATGATAATTGTCATTGGGGGAGGTCTACGTCCAACAGTGGACATTTACAGGCTGATAATAATGGATGCCTTATAAAATGGTGGCTTCAAGCAAGAGTATAGCTTTCACTGTAAGCTAAGATTAAGCAACTGTCTAACTTATACCGCAACTGTGGATGTCATCAAAGTAACAACTTGTTCGATGCAAGTTCGCCTGAGTTGCTTCTGTAACATAATTAGCTCAAGTTATTGTTTGCATCTTATTATAAACTCATAGAACAATTAGAGACCGCTTAATTAGTCTAATAAACGCTGTTAATCCTTCAAGTGGTCTTATTCCGTACCTACCAGCTAAGTTGTACAGCATATTTGTGACCTTCTGTGCCGTTGACACTGACTGACACCCTTATTTACAAACGATACTTATCTATGAAAAGAAAAGAATCTATCTGGAAATATCTGGAAAAAGACGTGCAGGGCGACGGAGAAAATCATGGTTGAGGAACATCAGAGAGTGGACGGGAATTGCGACGGTTGCCCAGCTGTTCCGGCTCGCGCAGGACAAGGCAGAGATGACTGCCAACCTTCATTGATTGGAGAAGTGTGAAGAAGAAGAAGACTTATCTATGAAGACTAACAACACTTCGAATCTTTACCTCTTTTATTTGGAGTTAACCCCAAATTTTTTTTTCAATTCTACTTGATGTTACATAATTTCATATCCAAGGCATTAAATGACCCCTTGAATAAAACACGGAACCCTAAGCTAAGGCCTTAGGTTTCTATAGACGAGAAAGGGTTATTAGATATCTTATAACTAGATATTACGACAAATAATTTAAAGGTGACAGAAGCATATCTACCTAGCGGAGGGAAGCTGGTGTCAAATTTGGGTGAAACTCAGATTCGCCCCGTAATCGGCTCAGGGAAGATTACGGGATTTGCTTCAGGCAGGGCATATCGCAAATGATCAGTTGGTTGTATATAATATTCTGTTTCCGCTAAGCGTTGTACAGTGAGCAGTGTTTATTCTGTTTAGACATGAAACAAAAATAAACACAAATATTCATCAATTGAATGTTTGTCCCAGGTGGGGATCGAATCCATGACCATTGGTTTTCGTGTTCGTTCCATATCTGCGTCTTTGTATTAGTATTTAATAATATTTTGTCATGTCGGGCAAAGCCGCGGGCTTCAGTGAAGTAGAAATATAAAATTAAAAGTAACTTCTTCTTACAATACTGGCTTCTTTAGTCGGGACGTGAAACTTCATCTCAGTGGGCCTTCAGAATGAGGGCGACAGACGCGGTGGGTTTGTTCTATTATGCCAGTCGACCTATCATAGCCGCTTACCATCAAGTGAAGTGAGGTCACCCTGAAAACTTCTATAAAGTGCCAGTCGATGCTTTCCCTCAAGCTTACCTTCGTCAGTTATTAACGGCAGGTATACACTGTATAGGTATAATATACAATAAAGAGCAAACAGTACGTACCTACCTTTCCTTAAAGTTCCCTTCGTCACTTATATTCAACGGCTCAACCCGATCCTCATAATTTATGAGCGGATCAGTCAACAAGTCACCCATCTCTCAAATATACAACACTAGTCACTAGCGTGGTTCCGCTTGCATTTACTTTAGATTAAACTAGTGTCCCACCAGTCACCAGTGGTTCAAACCCGGAACCTTGGGGGAGGGATGTAAGGGAGCGACCTATCACCTTTTTGCTCCAAGCCATCCCCACCTGCCCGTGGTGCATCCTGCCGAACAACAAACGAGGCTCTGGCAAACCGACTGGTGGCGGTAAAGCCATCACGAATGGAGGCGTAGCTAAATATCACAGGCCGATGACGGGCAGCAGCGTCACCGGAGCGAGAAGCTACGCCCTGCGATCGCCAACCCGCCTGCCCAGCGTGGCGATTATGGGTATATCCTCCAAATGATAGCCCTACGTGGCGAACAACTGGAGAGGCGTATGTCTGGCAGTGGACTGCAATAGGTTGGTGATGATTGACACATTCGCTGCCACCGACATACTTCGCGTGTTCAGGCTAGTCTAAGTATCTACGCAAAAACCCGCGGCGCGTGTTTTAAATATTTAGATAGGCCAGGTTTTTGTCCAAATTATAAGGATAATTTTTAAACCATGACTAATCTTTTTGTTTTTGTTTGATTGATTGTTAAATTTTATGTACTATACTAACACTATTTGTAAGGTAAATTGTTACTAACATTATATGGGCCTCCTCGCCTGAAATAAATGATTTATTATTATTATTATATTATAATTTCTTTTAGGACAGAATTCACCTTTAACGAATGCCATGGACACGCGTAGAGTGTTCACTGGTTCAACTCGTAAACACGTCTAGCGTGTCCAAAGTGTACTGCGGCATCTCGATGAACTTCTAGAAAACTGGCGACATGGCAGTGAACGTGTTAAAAGAATTGAATAGGTAGATAAATCCAAGGTTCGAATAATACTGCTAACAAACGAACAGAAACAGATCTTTTCGCTATATATTATATGTGTATTTCAGCTGAATTTGAACTATAAGCGTTAACAGTTAAGGGTCAAGAAACAACAAGAAACATTTATGGCGATAACTTTCAGGTTAGTTTAGGAAAGCCCTTTGACTTCATTCATAACGGTATTGCAATTATTGCTTCAGGGAATAACGTGATTAAGTTCCGCTATGATTAACTAGTTATGTATTTGGAAACGGCAGAACGTAAAATTGAAATGGAATTCAGTGGGACAAATAGGGATATTGACAGGATCTGGGAATGTAATAAATATTTGATAAACACATTCCGTACGCGGTTCGTGGATTGGTATACAAATAAGTTCCTGCGGGATATTTGAAACTTTCAAAACGATACGTGACGGAAGAACTATAAAAATTTACTATTCAAAATATGCTCCACATTCCCGGGGATTTTGTTGGAATTTTTGTAATTTTTTTTATGGTTAGATATGGATTAATAACAAACGAGGCGCTGGCAACCGGTGGCGGTATAACCATCACAATTGAAGGCGTAGCTAAATACTAACGACTGGTGACGGGCAGCAGCGTCACCGGAGCAAGAAGCTACGCCCTGCGATCGCCAACCCGCCTGCCCAGCGTGGTGATTATGGATATATCCTCCAGATGTTTGCTCTAAGTGGCGAACAACTGGAGAGGCTTATGTCCAGCAGTGGACTGTCATAGGCTGATGATGATGATGATGATGGATTAATAGTAAGTCTTCGGGATGTAGAATAGGACCACCTCATTTCATCTCGTGAATGTCGTAAAAGATGTCTAAGGGAATAATCAAGAAACGGGCAACAGCTTACCCTGCAGGTTTTATGTGAGGACTACGAGTATTATCTACTTACTACTCTCTTGTACTCTCTTGTAACCACATAATGCCATAAACTATAATGATTACAATTAAGGCCTACTACATTCATCAACCCTAAATAACAGTTGTCATTGGGGGAGGTATAGGCCTCCACTTCAAACGTTGACTTATGTCCAGTAAGGGACGTTCATGACGATGAGTATAGCCTCTTTTCTACGCTTCTTGCATCCAACATCTTACGTCAATCAGTACCCCACTTTGCCTCAGTGCATTCTACATTACGTTTGTTATTTGTTATGATGTAGGAATAGTGCAGTCAATGAAGCGAAAAATACGGGCTAACCTCCGATTTTTTTTACTGTGATCCGATTTGCATGAAATTTTGGAATTAGGCTCATCTTACCATTAACTTCAAAAGTGAAAATGATTTGAACTCCGCCACCACCATGGGGGTGGTTGCCACCCCTTCTCGGGGGTCAATGGTTGTTTTTTCAAAATAACCTCGGATATCGATTGAAGATCTCATTTTAAGCAAAAAAGTTTCTATAAAGTTTCTCGAAAAATCTAATACTTTTCAAGTTATTGGCAATTGAAAATTTGCAAATTTTTCACGATTTTCATCAGTTTTTTTCAAATATCTCCAAAAATATACGTTTTATCGAAAATTTTATAAGGAACGAAACTGTAGCAGGTAAAAAAATGAACAATTTGGTTTTTTACAAAGTATTCTAAGTGCAATATTAAGCTAGATATTAAAGATCAAAGCCGTTTTTTATTTTATCTGAAATTTCATCGATGTAG
This sequence comes from Conogethes punctiferalis, assembly GCA_031163375.1. NCBI lineage: Eukaryota > Metazoa > Arthropoda > Insecta > Lepidoptera > Crambidae > Conogethes > Conogethes punctiferalis. Next base: position 6,466,049 of record CM062098.1, on the reverse strand, counting down.
TCAATGCCATCTAGCAGCGAGCAAATGCATTTTATGCTTCCTAATCGAAAAGGGTTTTGTAGTGCTTGAAATAAGCTTTAAAATGAGCTTTATCAAAAGTCTTTTGCACGTAAAATAAGTGAGCTATATTGCAAATAAGCGGAGCATCGAATGTTTTTTCTTTCCAATCAATGGGTTTAAATAAGTGCCATTTCCACCAAAACTAAAATTAATCATATTCCGCCTAGAATTAACTTTATTATGAAGAGTTTTATAGATTGTATTAGTTTGGCTGCTTTAGGACACATAGTTTTCAAAAAAGTCACGATTAAGGGAGGCTGTGATTGCGCTGCCACGCGCTCTTTAAACAATCATATCTCCGTCAATTTTTATTTGATAGAAAAAACAAAAAAACCAAATTGTTTGTCAGAAAAATACCTAAATTTTTTATCCCTACACTTTTATACGTATCTGTCGTCATTTTTGAGATATTATGAAAAAGGGGTGGAATTTTTAAAAATTTGAAATTCTCGATTTATTTTCAATCGTGACTTTTTTGAAAACTATGTGTCCTAAAGCAGCCAAACTAATACAATCTATAAAACTCTTCATAATAAAGTTAATTCTAGGCGGAATATGATTAATTTTAGTTTTGGTGGAAATGGCACTTATTTAAACCCATTGATTGAAAAGAAAAAACATTCGATGCTCCGCTTATTTGCAATATAGCTCACTTATTTTACGTGCAAAAGACTTTTGATAAAGCTCATTTTAAAGCTTATTTCAAGCACTACAAAACCCTTTTCGATTAGAAAGCATAAAATGCATTTGCTCGCTGCTAGATGGCATTGACTACATCGATGAAATTTCAGATAAAATAAAAAACGGCTTTGATCTTTAATATCTAGCTTAATATTGCACTTAGAATACTTTGTAAAAAACCAAATTGTTCATTTTTTTACCTGCTACAGTTTCGTTCCTTATAAAATTTTCGATAAAACGTATAGTTTTGGAGTTATTTGAAAAAAACCTATGAAAATCGTGAAAAATTTGCGAATTTTCAATTGCCAATAACTTGAAAAGTATTAGATTTTTCGAGAAACTTTATAGAAACTTTTTTGCTTAAAATTAGATCTTCAATTGATATCCGAGGTTATTTTGAAAAAACAACCATTGACCCCCGAGAAGGGGTGGCAACCACCCCCATGGTGGTGGCGGAGTTCAAATCATTTTCACTTTTGAAGTTAATGGTAAGATGAACCTAATCCCAAAATTGTATGCAATTCGGTTCACAGTAAAAAAATTCGGACCTATAATGCTTCATTGACTCCACTAGAATCTGTTGTAATAGAACAGGTCTATCAAAGTTTACATTGTTACAGTAACTTGCACAAGCAAAACAGATATCATTAATCCGCCCTAGAAAATGTTCACAATAACATTTTCAGATCCAACGCAGCCGAGCCCAGATGGAAATTCCAAAGTTGAGCGTTCCTAGACGCCAGCAGAAATTTACTTTTCAACATTTACATAAATTTCTGAAGCTACTTTATTATGGAACTCTAGTCGGCCAATATCTGGAGGGATGGCGTTATTATAAAAGAATGGAACAATTCCGAACGGTTGCACTGCTTTCAATTTTGTTCGGGATTGAAATTTATTTATTTTATTTATTTATTTATTTATTAAACTTAAAATACACTACCCTTACAGACTAATCTAATGCGGTAGTATACCTAATCTTATCTACTTATAGCTAATTATGTACAGAAATGTTCCATTAATATTCCTTCTGAGTGGAGCTTCTTTGTAAGTTCGTAGATAGGGTGCTGGATGCAATTTCTCGTAGTGCTGGATAATGTAAGCCGAGTCCTACGAGTACGTATAAAAAAAGGTGACTAACTCACTTGCGCATTACGACACCTCTGAAACTATAAGAGCGAGGGATGTCTAATCTTGAATAAACATTCATTTTAGGACGTAGAAGCTGATTCATCATCATCATCAGCCTATTGCAGTCCACTGCTAGACACAGGCGTCCCCAGCTATTCGCCACTTAGGGCAAACATCTGGAAGATATACCCATAATCGCCACGCTTGGCAGGCCAGTTGGCGATCGCAGGGCGTAACTTGTCGCTCCGGTGACGCTGCTGCCCGTCATCTGTCTGTGATATTTAGCTACGCCTTCAATTGTGATCATTATACCGCCACCAGTCGGTAGAAGACCAAAGCTGATTAAGACTGGATTTTTAGAAATTAAGGGGGAGAAACAGGACAGGGGAGTTTTGAAGTGAACTTCTAATTTTTGAAGTGGAAGGCGTTTACCTGGGTACAAACAAAACCTTCTGCGGTCACCAAGACGCCTGCTAAGTCTGGTGACTAAGGCATATTTTTAAAAATATTTGCACGCCTACCAGTATTAGGTACGAAATACATATTACAACTCGATATCATTTTACACCCATTTATAGATATTATAATAATAATAATAAATAAATAATAAATAACCCAAGACATGCCACGCTGGGCCACACTGCGCCACCTAGCCCCAAACTAAGCCGAAGCTTGTACTATGGGTACTAGACAACTGATAAACTTACATAGATACATTTTTTTTGTAAATAAATACATATACATAGAAAACACCCAGACCAATACAAACAGACATGTTCATGAACACAAATGTTTGTACTGTACGGGAATCGAACCCACGACCCTTGGCTCAGAGGGCAGAGGTCACTACCAAATGAGCCACCGAGCCTGTCAATTATATCACAATGTATTGCTTGCAAATAAACTATTCTTATAAAAGCAATATTTGTTTTGTTTAATCCAACACATGACAAACATGCCCTGTACCAGGCCTAATTAAAACAGGGTACCCTCGAGAATACCCACCATTAGTTACACAATCGGATTGACACACAATTTATAATAGTACGACTACGAGTACTCCCTTGATAGAACTTCGGCCACAGAACCGATTATGCGGACAGTAACAACGTGATTAGTAGATACTTTAGATTAGCTAACTAGCTAGCTCACATACCTGAAGGAAACCCGGAGGGAAATGCATTTTTTAAATTTTTTTTTATAGTAGCTCGGCATAATGGTTTCCCTTCGCCTGGTAGAAAGCGTAAGAGAAACCCAAGTCGCTGTGACAACGGGCAAGTAACTGGTCAGTTACCTGTCAGTTGCCACCGCCATGCCGGCCCAACCTCAACCCCCACGAGTTCCGAAAACCCTACTCACCAACAGGAACACGACCCGGTCATTTGGCTGCGGTATTCTAAAGAGTAGAGGTCCTTCCCAGACGGGCAGCTCAATTCGAGCGAAGATTCGCTATGCCCTACCTCTCTTTAATTAATAATTAATACCTCTAAGATGGCTGTAGTGTTTGTATCTATATAATAGGTATATACATTGTCTCACGTACACCAGTAGAGGGGGCGCTGCGATCGACAGTCCAGGTTAAGCTACGGTGCTGGTCGGATCAGGCGTCTGCGCTCGGTGTGGCGCTCGGAGCTGGATGTAGTGGTGAGCCAGTGAAAATAGCAAACCCTGTCTGATAGTGACTACTACAAGTGGCGACGAGAATAAAAATCAATAATTAAAGATATTTTAGAATTATTTTGAAAAGGAAAGAAGGTAAGATTATTTATGTAAAAATTTCATACAAAATAGACTTTCAGAGATTTACGTATAGTTAGTATAAATATCTTATTTCTAATGTTGGATAGGTAATGCAAATAAAGATTTCAATATCCTTGAACTAAATGTGCAGTTCCATTAACTTTATGAATAATATTTTAATCAGATGTTGGAGTGAAAAAATATGTCGGATGGACATTTAAAGGTGTCGTAATTTTGTTGGAAATAAATAACATTGGCCTGTGTGGATTACGTTATATCTATACTGTTACCTTTGCCTAAATGATTGATCTAGACATTTATACCCTAAATCATTGATAAGACTATCTAATAATTTTTTAAATGTTAGTTTCCTTGCTGATCGGTAATTGTAAATTCACCGGGGTACATTAAATCTCAGTCGTATAAAAGGGATTAAATAGGTAAAATTTTAATGTTTGCCGTTTTGTTAGCTTAAAAAATAGATCCCTATTAGAATTGGAAGCATTTCTTCATAATATGTAATCAATTTCAATTAATGTGAATTTTCAAATTAAATATGGCGGGCGCTCAATCCAGACACCGGCATTGTTGCGCGTTCGGATATCCGCTCGTAATAATTCGTGTATCATTCGTAGAATTTTTTTTTTTTTTGCTTTGTATTGAGGATGTGCATATGAAATTATTATAAACATGGAAAAATAGTATTATTAATATTTAAAAAAAAATGTTTCAATCAAATAAGGTTTAATTTAATGTGTTACGATAAGGTTAAGGTTTAATTTTTTATTATTAAATATGTTAATTATTTGTATTTACAATATGTATGTATGTACTGTTCTTACTAATTGTATAGGAATTAAATTTAGGTACACGTCGGATTTCCATTTAATTGGAAACAAATGAAGTACGGATTTTTATTAAATAGGAAATAAATAGACTGTGATTTCCATTGAATTGGAATTTATGATTTTAATAAAGGTCGACTTTTTTTTTTTAAATAAGTGGTACTGACTTTCATTAAATTGAAGGTGTTAGACGTCCATTAAATTGGATGTATTTGACTTTCATTAAATTGAAGGTATTAGACGTCCATTAAATTGGATGTATTTGACTTTCATTAAATTGAAGGTGTTAGACGTTCATTAAATTGGATGTAGTTGACTTTCATTAAATTGAAGGTATTAGACGTCCATTAAATTGGATGTATTTGACTTTCATTAAATTGAAGGTATTTGACGTCCATTAAATTGGATGTATTTGACTTTCATTAAATTGAAGGTATTTGACGTCCATTAAATTGGATGTATTTGACTTTCATTAAATTGAAGGTATTTGACGTCCATTAAATTGGGTGTATTTTCAGGTCGTTCCAATACGGTCAATCATGGCAAACCAACTACCACCACCTGGGAAATTGGATCTCGAGGGCGACAGTGCGTCGGTAGGCTTGAGATGGGAAAAATGGAAACGGTCCCTACAAATATATCTTGAAGCCGCTGATATTACGATTCCATCTAAGAAGAGAGCTACATTACTTGTTCTAGGGGGAGACACACTTCAAGAAATATTTTATAATTTACCAGGGGCGAGTGCAGAACCTGCTGAGAACGTGGACATTTTCGAGGTTGCTCTTAGTAAACTAGATGAGTACTTCCTGCCCAAACAGAACAAGACATATGAACGACATATCTTCCGTTTTATAAAACAAGATGAAGGAGAAAGCTTTGAGAAATTTCTTGTTAAGCTAAGAGACCAGGCAGCAAAATGCAAATTTGAAAAACCGGATGATCATATAATTGATCAAATATTAGAGAAATGCTTATCGTCAGAATTGAGGAAGAAAATGTTAACGATGGGTGATGAGATTACATTAAACAAGGTGATTACAGTAGCTAATACCCTAGAAATTGTGAACTACCAACTAGATAGCTATGAACAAAAAGCGAAAATTAAGTTTAATGAAGTAAATGCTATAAAAACTAGAAATAAGGATAATTCAAGGTGGATGAAACAAGGTAGAGAATCAAACGAAGAGAAAGGATCAACAAAATGTACAAGATGTGGGAATAATAAACATATTCTTAAGGGTCTTCCTTGTCCCGCAAAAGACAAAAAATGTAACGGCTGCAGGAAATTGGGTCACTTTCAAAAATGCTGCAGAACAAAGTTATTCCAACAAAAGCGTAAATTTGAACGACATGAAGATAGAGACGGAAACTACAACAAGCGACAAAGAACAGAAAGTACAGTAAATTCTCTTGAAAATGAAGAAACTCAATATATATTTAATTTAAATGATGATGCAACAATTGAATGTGAGATAGGAGGAGTAAATTTGAACATGCTAATTGACTCAGGCTGCAAGTTGAATTTAGTAACTCATAAAACCTGGGAATATCTGAAGAGTAATAAAGTTATTTGTGACAAACAAGTTAAAGAACCTAACAAAACATTATTAGCCTATGGAAGTAAGACACCTTTACAAATTAAAGGTTCTTTTGAAGCGGAAATAAAAGCAAATGGAAAAAAGGAACTCGCTACCATTTATGTCATTGAAGACGGTTCGCGTAATCTACTTGGCAAAGACACCGCATTAAGACTGGGTGTTCTTAAATTAGGCTTGGGCATAAACCATGTTAAGCAATTAGATAAACCTTTTCCAAAATTTAAAGATGTTTCGATTACGATTCCTATTGATCATACAGTGAAACCTGTTATGCAACCCTATCGAAGGATTCCGATCCCGTTAGAAGAAAAGATAAATAAGAAAGTAAAAGAATTGCTAGATTTAGATATAATAGAAGAAGTGCACGAACCTTCACCATGGATTTCTCCTTTAGTTCCAATCCTTAAGGATAATGGCGATATACGCTTGTGTGTTGATATGCGACGCGCTAATGCATCTATCTTAAGAGAAAATCACCCACTACCTTGCATGGAGAATTTATTGCCAAAAATAAAGAAGGCCAAATTCTTCTCTAAACTTGACATTAAGAACGCTTTCCATCAAGTAGAACTGCATCCTGATTCTAGATATTTGACTACATTCATAACTTCTAATGGCCTGTACAGATATAAGAGACTTATGTTTGGTATCACATGTGCTCCTGAGCTCTTCCAAAAAATTATGGAAAAAATGCTGATAAGATGTGAAGGAGCTATAAATTTCATTGATGATATCTTAATCTGGGGCAGTGATGAACAGGAACACGACTTGCGACTTTCAAAAGTTATGGGAATATTAAAAGAAAATGACGTTTTGTTAAATGAAGACAAATGTATATACAAGGTACGGAAAATACAATTTTTGGGACACGAATTAGAACCGGAAGGAGTAAAACCGCTGCCAAAATACATTAAGAGTATATCAGAATTTAGAGTACCGAAGACAATAGAAGAAATGCAAAGTTTTTTAGGACTAGTGAATTACATAAACAAGTGGCTTCCAAATTTGGCTACGATGACAGAACCTCTCAAACAAATATTAAGACTAAAACTTGGAAAAAAGGCTAACATAGAAGGATACTGGAAAGATCATCACACTGAAGCATTTGGCAAGTTAAAGGAAATGTTGACAAAAATAGAAACTTTAGGATATTATGACATTAAAGACAAGACGCAAGTGATAGCTGATGCTAGTCCTGTAGGCTTAGGAGCAGTTCTGGTGCAGAGTGATTGTAATGGCCCAAGAATTATTGCTTATGGGAATCGGACACTCAGTCCTTGTGAAAGGAAATACAGCCAGACAGAAAAAGAGGCTCTTGCTCTAGTATGGGCCGTTGAACATTTTAATATATTTCTTTTTGGCAAAGAATTTGATTTAATTACGGACCACAAGCCCTTGGAATTTATTTTTAGCCAAAGATCTAAACCATGTGCCCGCGTCGAAAGATGGGTATTACGTTTACAGGCATATAGATACAACGTTGTATATAAACCGGGAAAGACCAATATCGCAGACCCATTATCAAGACTTTGTAAATATTCGGGACGGGAAATTCAACCATCGGAAAGAGATTATGTACATCAGATAGTTGAGATTGCGAGACCTTGTGCAACTTCTATGCAACAGATAAAGAAAGAATCGGAAGCTGATAAGGACATTAATAATGTTAAGAAAGGGATTTACAGCCAGCAATGGGATGAATCTGTCAAATCATATAAAATATTTTCAGACGAATTGTGCTTTTATGAGAATATCCTATTAAGAGGAACCAAAATAGTGATTCCACAAAGTCTCAGAAAGCAAGTTTTACTAGCCGCTCATGAAGGGCATCCAGGAATTGTCGGTATGAAGAGTCGCTTACGTTCTAAAGTATGGTGGCCTAAAATAGATAAAGATGCTGAGTTGATAGTAAAGAGCTGTAAAGGATGCACTCTGGTCAGTTTGCCCAATACTCCAGCGCCAATGAAAAGGCGGGAGCTTCCATCTGATCCCTGGATAGACATTGCGATGGACCTATTGGGTCCGTTGCCAAGCGGTGACTATATCTTGGTAGTTATCGACTATTACAGTCGGTATAAAGAGATTAAGATTACTAGATCAATAACAAGCGCACAGATCATTAAAATTTTAAAAGAACTCTTTAGCCGATTGGGCTATCCATTATCAATCACTGCTGACAATGGTCGGCAATTCGTAAGTGAAGAGTTTAGGGACTTTTGTCGCGACTGTAACATTAAACTTTATAACACTGTACCATACTGGCCACAGATGAATGGTGAGGTAGAGCGACAAAACAGGGATATTGTAAAAAGGCTCAAAATATGTTCTAGTGAGAAACGAGATATGAGAGAAGCATTATATGAATATCTTATGATGTACAACTCCACTCCTCATTCAGTTACAGGGAAGACGCCGTCGGAACTTTTTTTCAAAAGAATGAATAGAGACAAAATTCCCATGTTGAAAAGTATAATGGAAACTGGTGATGACAGTGAAGTTAGAGATCGTGATAAGCTACAAAAAGAAAAAGGAAAGGAGTATGGAGACCGGAAAAGAAGAGCAGAAATTCCTGAACTAACAGAAGGTGATAAGGTGTATGTAAAAGAAATGGAAAAGACTAATAAACTCACGGCTACTTTTAATCCCACACCACATGTGGTGGAACAGTCAAATGGAGGGGATATTACAATAAGGAATGAGGAGACTGGACAAAAGCTACGAAGGAATGTAATCCATTTGAAGCGTGTGGAAGGACAGTGGAAAACAGTAGAAGACGAGAACAACGTGAAAGAAGATTAGCAAATTTTAACAAGATACTACTAGCTATATTGATTTCTGATTAACTATATAAGTTTGTTATTGTTGATTGTTATATAAGCAAAATACAGAAGAAGATATTTAAGTTACCCATTAGTTAAGACCGTGGATTATATTGTTATTCTAACAAATAAAAAAATATTGAAAAGGAAGGGATGTAGTGTTTGTATCTATATAATAGGTATATACATTGTCTCACGTACACCAGTAGAGGGGGCGCTGCGATCGACAGTCCAGGTTAAGCTACGGTGCTGGTCGGATCAGGCGTCTGCGCTCGGTGTGGCGCTCGGAGCTGGATGTAGTGGTGAGCCAGTGAAAATAGCAAACCCTGTCTGATAGTGACTACTACAATGGCAAACAAGCCTACGGGCAGCCTGATGTCCTGAAACACAAGGGGTATCACACAGTCACATATCACGCTTTGCCGACCCTTTTACAACTACTAGACCTATTTGAAGGATCCCATTATAATCCCATACTGTACCTCGCCATGAGAGAGAGCCTTGGCGGGGAGATAATTCCATAACCGTTAGACACCTTCACGACGAATCCGAGGACACATCGTGTGGGACTCACGGAACCCTAAACTTTATATTATCTAGATTTAAATATCGAGACATTACATTTTCCCTGCAGTAAATCAACCATTAAAATAGTTTTATTATACAATCGACTAACTTTGTAAATACATCGTCTGAATCCATACAAGTGCTACAATTATGAGTATTACGTGTCTTGTCTTCGCAAGACAGTCAGTTCTTAACCAACCTTGTTAGAATAAACAAAGACAAACTAAAGAGGTTTCATTGCGTTCTTCAATAAAAAAGAATTCATCTGTGGTTCATAGTTTTTGAGACATACGCTAAATTATTTACAAATAGATAGTTTTTCAATCAACAATCAAAATTTTCTTCTACAACTTCAAGTGTTTATAATGTAATTAATCGTACTTTTCGAGACAAAATCACAGTGCAAAATGCGTTTACCAATAAATCTAAAACCGTTCAAACTAAAATCTTTATTCTTCTCAATAATTCTGTTAGGAATGTACATATTCATAACATCTATATTTGTGGAAATATGGTCTATGAGGAAGAACAAAAGTTTGGCAAAAGCACCAGTGGTTTTACCGTATGTGGTGGTTCATTTGGATTTGAAAGGAACACCCTTGAAACTGTCCTATTTGGGGTCCTTACTTCCTCGGCTGAGGACACTTGGAGCGAACAGTCTATTGATGGAGTATGAAGATATGTTTCCCTATGAGGGAAGACTGGTGAATTTGAGCGCGGAGAATTGTTACAACAAAAGTGAGGTTAGTAAGAAAGTAAAGGTGATTTCAGATTAGCGTATTTTTACTGTTCAGTGTGGTTTCGGGATATAGAATAGGAGCACCATCTCATCTCGTGAAAGAGAATCTGACGTGGAAGAAGACTGAGGGAATATTAGAAAAGGAGGCATCTTCAGGCCCATGTCCAGCAGTGGACGTCTACAGGCTAATGATAATCATAGGCTATCATATCACAGGCTATCACAGGCTAATGATAGACAATTTTTTTTTATATTAGCATGTGAAAATATCTACATGTTGTCAGACGTTAAGCTGGCTATGAAGTCCAAAAAATGGGAGCGATGGAAAATCCAACCCACGACTCTTAGTTCAGAAGGCAGTCACTATACAATTTGTCCTATTTTGAAAAGCCCTTGTGAAACAGCCCTGAACAATTAAATGTCTTAGCTAATGCAAATAAATCACGTTAATCCCAACCAAAAGTAAGTAAGGTATCTACAATTCGTAGTATCTCTTTACGAGTCTACAATTACTGCGGGCGTTTCAGAGAACACGTCTAGATCCGAGACAGTTTACCAGACCGTTTACCGACAGGTCGTGAACTGTAGGCCGATTGTCATTTGTCGGCAAACGTGTCGGACATTCGGACACTCCGGTACGGTGGACCGATGACCGAACAAAGGTGGCTTGTAGTGAATGGATGCAGATTGGTCAAGACCCGGATAATTTGACTATGACTATGTTAGGGCGATTGATTAGTATTGAATGGAGATATCTTTATTCATGTAGACTTGAAGCAAGCGCTTGTAAAATGATTACTTTGATATGATATGTTTGGCAGGTATGCGTAAACTGCATTTTCCTCCGGTGCAACAAAAAAAGGGTTTGGTTTTGAAAAGAACCATTCAGTAACTATTATTACTTTCATAAATCAAATCAAAAATCTCACGGGTTTTGCCGAGTGATCTGGTGATCACCGTACATTACGCAAATCGTCACTCCATCTGGCCTCAGGTGGTTCTACACCACGATTGCCGCGACGCGTACTCCACTCCAGAACTCGTTTACCCCAACGGAATCGGGTCTGCGGCTGATATGGCCAGCCCACTGCCACTTGAGCTATGTCGGTGACTTTGGTTCTCTGCTGGATCACCTCATTTCGGATCCGATCCCGCAGAGAGACTCGCCCTTTGCCATAGCTTGCTGAGCGACCTTTAACTTGTGGACTAGCCGTACCATGAGTGCCCACGTTTCGGCTCCGTATGTTTATATTGATCTTACCCCACAAATACATTAATTATGTCCATCATTGCATTGATTGTTAAATCTTTTTTTCAGCTTAAACGCTTTCTTCATCTAGCGAAAGACTCAGGGTTCGAAGTCATTCCCCTGGTGCAAACGTTTGGTCACATGGAGCACGTGCTCAAGCTAGCAGAGTTCCAGCAGCTGAGAGAAGTGCCGCAACACCCAGACTCGATCTGCCCGAGCAATCCTGACACGATGGTTCTGATAAGAGAGATGATTCAACAGGTGATTGTTTTTCTAACCTTAATCGTAGATCAAAACCTCATTAGGATAATGAACTATCATGACCATCAGCCTATCGCAATCCACTGCTGGACATAGGCCTCTCCAGATGTTCGCCACTTTGGTCAAACACCTGGAAGTTATGCAGGGCATAGCTCCTCGCTCCAGTGACCCGACATCGGCCTGTGGTATTTAGCTACGCCTTCAATCGTGATTATCATACCCGCCACCGGTCGGTTGCCAGAACCTACTTTGTTATTCGGCAGGGTGCACCACGAGCACGTGAGTAGGACTTGGAACGATAAGATAATAGGTCGCTCCCTTACATCCTATACTTATAACCTTCCAGGTAAAACAGTTTCATGAAACTGTCTCACCGTTAAAGTATATTCACATTGGCTGTGACGAAGTTTTTCATCTCAACAAATGTGGAAACTGCGCAAAGAGAAACCTGTCTAATGTGTAAGTATTGTTGGCTATTTAATATAATATGAAATAGTTATTGGGTTAACCCAGACAGTATTTTACATATAAAAGCAATAAAAAAGCCTTTTAAACATCTATACAAATAAAAAAATACTCCAAAATCGAGCAAGCATAAGTCTATTTTAACCCGTCAGTTGCCACCGCCGAGCTGGCCTGTAGAATTGCTCCCGCTACAACGAAGACACTTCAGGGATGTTTAGCAGAATGTACGGAATTCGACAGCCAAACGCAAACCTTAGCTGAGAAGCAGAAATTTTAAAAAGTAACAATCACATCATTATACAATGTCACCAAAGATTATTTGATAGATCCAAAAGTCCTACAAATGATCTTGTAAACACCGCAAAATTACGGAGCTCACATTGTCTCCCCTATTGTTCTCGCCAAAACACGCCAATTCCGGCAATAAATTTCCATTTCCCTCAGTACAAATACCATTTACATTCCAGGGATATCTTCCTACGACACGTAAGAACCTTATCTGCCTTTGTGAAATCCCTGGACGCGCAGACTACTGTTCTTATATGGGACGACATGCTGCGAGGGATAAAGCCTACGCAATGGAACGAAATTGGGTACTTCGATAACGTACAACCAGTATACTGGGACTACAGTCCTATAATAAACGTGAGACACGTAAACCTCTTGATGTATCACAACAAGTTCAAGCACATTTGGATAGCTTCAGCATTCAAAGGTGCCGATGGGAGATCAGCCACTTTTCCCATAATTAATAACCGCTTTTACAATAACTTTGACTGGATGAGTTTCATACAAGAATACAGATTTGGTGGTGAAAGCGGCGTGTACAATTTTAAAGGTATCATATTGACGGGATGGTCGAGATATGGGCACATGGATCCACCTTGCGAATTACTACCTGTGGCATATCCATCTCTTGTAATCAATTTGTTGTTGGTACAGAAATTTATGACTGGAAAGGTCTGTGGCGCGAAGGAAATTGCTGTAAACAGTTTTATAGATGAACATCTTAGTAAAGACCTTTTGGAATGTGTCAAAGTAAATGGCCACTATAATTTAACTCATTGCAATTTCGATGGTCATAATTTGTATAACGCTTTAATGAAGTATTCTCTATTTGGACCTATTTTGTCAAAAGATTTTGACGAATTAGGAGTTGGATACTTCGAATACTATTTAAAAGTTGGAATGTTAAATACAAATAAAGTGTCACATTATATAGACGCTATTCATTTTAATTTACAAGCTCGAAAAGAACAGGAGAATCTGATAACGAAAGAGATGCGAAAGTATTATGAAGATGATTTTGTCACAGAATATGTAAATCAGAAAATGTATTATGACACAAAAATGTTACATAGTACGCTGAGGTTATTGAATAACTATTTAAAAGTACAAAATTGGCTAAGACGGACAGAAAATAGTTCGTATTTTGCTCAAGATGAAAATTTAATTTTGTAGGAGGATATTGAGAAATAAATTTTTGTCTAAACGATCTTTGATTTAGAATTTTTCCTAATCCTACTCAAATTGCCTGCTTTACAGATACTCAATTAAACTCGAAGCAATTATTCTGGAGCAATATAATATACAGCTTCAATAGTTGATTAGTTTTGTAGTTCAATTTACAGATGAATAAATTCACACTCATCCCAAAGCTGAATTCGAATTTCGATTAATTTAATTTTGGTCAATTTTAGAAGATGGTTCTAGCGAATTTAGTAGCTGTACCTAATGTTAAATAGATTTACAGATATATAGATTAGATTATATTATAGAGGTTGCAAACCAATAAATTTACTTAGAACTGGGAAAATGACGAGGATACAATTCTTGTACTATTTAGATGATCTTATTGCTTATTGATCTTTTCCAGACAATTTTTGGGTAGACGATAGCAATATGGATTGGTGAATTGGTGACGAATACTTAGGAGTAAATACTTAGGAGTAGTTTATCTTTTATATTGTAAATATTCTTAGTGCAGTTTCAGAGGCTGCCTTCACTACCACTGAAGCAAACTCTTACATCAATAAACCGAGCATGTTTCTATTATGGTCCAATGTAGAGAAATACCAGCAAACCACACAAGTGCACTTACGAATATATGGAATGGAGCTAACCGCAGCCCAGCACTATGGATAAACTGCGAGATATGGAGTGTATCGATTACTTAGCTACGGACAGGTGGAGTCTGTTGACCTTAGGGTACTTGGACAGATAAATCTGTACATAGATAGATAGATCAATTTAATCAGATAGTCAACCTGACCTAGAAGAAGATGTTTTTGTTGTATTCAATATACCTACAGACACACTTTTTTACTGCTTAATAATATTAATTACTGTTTCTTAACAAGCCCGGTACCTCATTTGGTAGTGAACCCTTCCTTGTGTGTGGGTTTGAGTTGCGAGGTCTATTCCCTCCCGGAACAAGCATTGGTGTGATGAACGATATACAAAATACAATATAAATAAAATACCTACAAACACACAGAGTATATCTACAGTATACCCCTATAACAAAAGTGTACAACAAAGTAAGTAACTTTGTGATGGTAGCAATGTATGTAATGTTGTTTGATATTTTATTTATACCTAAAGCGTATTGATGATTTATATTCCAGTAAAATGCTCGTGTGAATACTACGTACGAATACACTCATAAGTATTATACAAAAAAAAACCGTTTGTTAAACGCTGCTAAAGGATTAGGAAACTTAAATAAACACCACTCCCATTTAAATTTAATTACCGCACCGCGACGGGTCCCTCAAAACGGTTCACAAAAACTTCCAAACAATTCTAATAAAAAAGTATATTGAAACGCGGCCGAAACACGCCGAGACTTTAGCAGCTAACAAGAAAAAAATGTAAACCGCGAATTTTCCACATTGTTCGCAACTCAACCTTAACGTAAATATTCGGGAGTTTGTAATGAGGATTGCTTGTGTGGTTTCCGGCTAAGAATACGACCAGCCCACTCATCCCGTGGGCGTCGTTGAAGATGACTAAGGGAATATATGAAAATAGGTACGGCATAGGAATGTTCCCTCGAATTGAACCTTCATCCAATAGTATACTGCAGCCAAATGCTCTCCGGGTGTTTCTACCGGTGAATAGGGTTTCCGAAGATCGTGGCAGATTAAGTTGGGATGTAAGGGAGCGACCTATTACCTTTTCGTTCCAAGCCATCCTCACCTGCCCGTGGTGCATCTTGCCGAACAACAAACGAGGCTCTGGCAAACCGAATGGTGGCGGTAAAACCATCACGATAGAAGGCGTAGCTAAATACCACAGGCCGATGACAGGCAGCAGCGTCATCGGAGCAAGAAGCTACGCCCTGCGATCGCCAACCCGCCTGCCCAGCGTGGCGATTACGGGTACATCCTCCAGAAGTTTGCCCTAAGTGGCGAACAGCTGGAGAGGCCTATGTCCAGCAGTGGACTGTAATAGGCTGATGATGATGATGAGCCAAATAATCTCCGGGTCGTGTTTCTTCTGGTGAATAGGGTTTCCGAAGATCGTGGCAGATTAAGGCTGGGCTGGCAAGGCGGTGGCAACTGACAGGTAAATGACCAGTTGCGTCATTTACATTAATTACTCGTTGAGCGAACATCTCGCAAAGCCATCACCATTTTGCATTGCTGTAGCACACGTAGCCCACCTGATTCATATCAGATCGTGTAGCTGTTTGTTGTACTTGTATTTTTTTTAAAATAATAAATAAATAAATATCAGACAACATCACATACATTGCTCCGATCCCAAAGTAAGTAGCTTAAGCACTTGTGTTATGGGTGTCAGAACAACGAAGGTACCACAAATAAATACTTAAACACAAATCGCACCCCCCGGCGAATAAAGCGGTTATCGACGATTACCACTTTTTTAATGTTTTTTGATTTTTGGCCTCTATGTGACCTAACCCATCGCCTGAATTTTTTTCATATTTTTAAATGCAATATTATTAGAATTATACTACACAACCACTTTTTTCTACGAAACATAATGTGAAGATATTAGACGAGAATAAAGTAGAAATCAAATATTACCGTACAAAACTTCACTAGTCTAGTCCGCATTGATTCAATGCGACATTATTCGGGATAGTCCTCCCAAGCGCAAAATCAGTATTCGATTTTACCACTTTATTCGGGTGAAAAATTTACGGCACGTAAGCTGTAATAGGTTGTTACTACTCAGGTTTGTAAACGGGTGAATCGTAAATTGAAGTTATGCTATTCTTCTTGTTATAAAATAATGATTATAGAGTCGTAATAATATATTACTGCATTAAATTCAATTTCATAATGCTGTATTAAAATATTGCGTTCGAAAATTAATACGTTATTTGTACGTATTGCAATAAAAAAAACATTACGTTTTTACTTTCATACACATAGCCATACCTACACTCATCATCATCATCAGCGTATCGCAGTCCACTGCTGGACATAGGCCTCTCCAGTGGTTCGCCACTCAGGGCCAACAACTGGAGGATATACCCATAATCGCCACGCTGGGCAGGCAAGTTGACGATCGCAGGGCGTAGCTTCTCGCTCCGGTGACGCTGCCACCCGTCATCGGGCCGTAGCATTTACTACTTTAGTTTGACTGGCTCGGCGGCTCAATTGGTAGTGACCCCTGCCTTCTGAACCAAGGGTCGGGTTCGATTCCCACCCGGGACAAATATTCGTGTGATGAACACTTGTGTTTGTTCCGTGTCTGGGTGTTTATATTTGTATTTAAGTATGTATTTGTGGTACCTTCGTTGTTCTGATACCCATAACACAAGTGCTTAAGCTACTTACTTTGGGATCGGAGCAATGTATGTGATATTGTCTGATATTATATTATTGACTGATATTTACCCCTTCAATTGTGATGGTTATACCGCCACCAGTCGGTTGCCAGCGCTTCGTTCGTCATTGGGCAGGATGCACCACGAGCAGGTGAGCTTGGCTTGGAGCATGGAGAGAAAAGATGATGGGTCGCTCCCATACATTCCCATACACTTCTTTAACACTATCTAGTAAAAATTTTATTTCAATGTCCGAAGGAGTTTGGGTCATTTTGTATGGACATTGGCGTCGTTTTTTTAGTCGCCATCGTTCATTTTTATATTGTGTAGCACTATCCTTAACTAACAAATTAATGAAATAAGATTTTCTGTAAGTAATATTGGAACGAAGATAAAAGGATCATTATAAGGATCAAAAGTCACCCTAACATCCGAAATGTGGACACTTACGCGAAGACTATTCCAGAAGTTTTTTAGTCCCTCAACGCGCTATGGAAAGACCAATGCTTATCCTGTTGAAAGATTGGCACTATGAGGTCGATTTATTTGCTGACACCTTACAACACTCTCTTTATAAATTTTGGATTATTTTGAATGAGAATGCAACGGATTGACATTTATTTGATTTGATATGACATTATTTGACATTTTATTTTATTTTAATAGAGTAACATGTTCTGTATTAATTATTGTTAATTATGATGGATTATTATTATTTATTTTATGTACTAACTTTTGACTTGACCATGATTTAAACAAAATAGATTTTTTCGTATGATGTACCTACCTACCTATTAGAAATTTTATTGTTCTAATAATTTATTGCATTACCTAATTGTATACTAACTAATTGATCCGCCTTTGAAAGTTATTGCGCTTTGGAGAATTTCTGTTACCTTAAAAAATGTTTGCAAATAAATAAATAGGAAACGAAACGAACATAATACGTGGCAGTGAGCTGACCATATCTATCCATATCTATCCAACAATAGGTGGAGCAGACGATTTAGGACGCCCCGCAATCCATGGGCTGATAATATAACCTTAAAAGAACTGCTGGCATTGGCTGAACAGAAACACGCCCGGGATAAAGAATTGTGGCGCGAATTATAGGAGGCCTACGTTCAATAATGGACGAAGCAAGGCTGTTGATTGACTACATTACTTATTACTTTTTTACCAAGCCGGTAGTTCTTTTGGAGGTGGAAGACTGGCTGGTTATACGCTTCGCATAAATCTGACCCGAAAATGAGGATACGAGAGCCACATTAACACGCCATTTTACCAAAGACTTGCCAGAATTCAGCATCGACAAAATCGAGATCGCTCTTGGGCAGCTTAAAGATGGAAAAGCCCCTGGAGAGGATGCCGTCACAACAAAGCTTGTAAAAGCGGAAGATAAACCCGTACTGAGGGTGCTCCAAAACTTTTTAACGCTTGAATGGAGAACTCCGAACGCGTGGCTAAGAAGTGTGCTTGTCCTGTTCTTTAAAAAGGGAGACGAAACAGACCTATTTCCCTTCTAAGCCTTGTCTATAAGCTGTTTTCAAAAGTGATCACAAACCGTTTTGTGCGAATACTTGATGAATTCCAACCGCCGAAACATGCTGGGTTTCGGAGCGGATACGACACCATAGACCACATCCACACAGTGCTGTACAGAAGACAGAAGAGTATAATCAGCCCTGTATCTTGCATTCGTGGATTATGAGAAAGCCTTTGACTTCGGTTGAAATCTGGTCTATTCTGGAGTCCCTGCAGCGATGCCACGTAGATTGGCATCCATACATGCAGTGATGAGACAGTAACAGTGATCTATGAAGCCGCCACTATGTGCATCCAATTACAGAATTAGTATACAAGGCCTATGCCGTTGCATCTAGGAATGGGATCAAGTTGTTCACTAATGTAATGGAGGATGTGTTCAAAACGCTGAACTGGAAAGGACCTGTCATCAACATAAACAGCATAGTCATAATAGCAGAATCGCTGCAGGACTTACAAGAAATACTGAATGAACTGACTGACTCCTTTGCGCGCATCGGCATACGGATAAACTTGGACAAAACCAAGGTCATATTCAATGAACATGCTCTACCGAAACTCAAAGTTGTTCAAAAATATGTAGGTATACCTCGGGCAGACATTGCAGTTAAGTGGAACCAGCTTTGAGGACGAGGTGATTAGGAATAGTCAGGCTGCAGATGGTCGATCCCACAGTGCCTAAAGACGAAAGTCTTTAATCAGTGCGTTCTACCGGTTATGACATACGGAGCTAAAATGTGGACACTTACGGTACGGCTAGTCCACAAGCTAAAGATCGTTCAGCAATCATATGGAAAGGGTTTTGCTCGGGTATCTCTGTCTTGTCCGAAATGTGGTGATCTGGCAGAGAACCGAAGTTATCCACAACTCACCGATTTAATAAATTAAAGGGGCATCGGGCTAGCAACATCAGCCGCAGAATCAATAACCGTTGAGGTAAACGAGTTCTGGAGTGAGACCGCGTCTCATCAAACGTAGTGTAGGACGCCCTCAAGCCAGGTGGAGTGACGATCTGCGCAGGCCGGCTGGCAAGTGCGCTGGCTGGGTGCGAGAAGCCGAGGATCGATCAAAGTGGCCAACATTGGGAGAGCCCTATGTCCAGCTGTGGACTCATGATGATGATTACTTTTTCAAGGTTTTGAAGCATTGGTAAGACAAGACTGGGTGGTTATATTTATCTTATTTAACCAGAAACAACTTAATTGAAGTTTTTGTTAATGACTAGCTGTACCAGCGGCGTCGCACGCGTGGATATCGCGTTTTAAAAATAATAGACTTCATAAAATGGTACTTAAAATCTAAGTTACACCTCTAGCAATACCTTGGTAAAAACCGCATTTATTTCTATGCAGTAGTTTTGGCGTGATGTGCATTCAAACATACAGGTAAAAATTTCCCCCGTTTTCCCAACATTTCCCTTTACTGCTTTGCTCCTATTGATTGTAGCGTGATGAAAAGTATACAATAACCTGCCCAGGAGTATGAAGAATATTTGTACCAAGTTTCGTTAAAATCCGATAGGATTCCTCTTTCGAACATTATAACTTCCGTCAGTGGCCACCAAAATTTAAAACGACTCCAAAATGACCCAAACCCCGTAAAGTATTTCGATGTGCTGTGGTCTAATCATAGCTTAAAAACCTGATTTTGATAGGAATTAGACTTAATGAGAGTTAATTTAATTGTAATTCATATTTTTTTTATGTTTATTTAATAATAAAATTAAAAAAACACAAATGTAGCAATAACAACTATATTTTTAATGTTGTTGCATTCACTTGTTACAGTAATGGTTTACGTAGAATGATCCGCGAATATAATAGTATTCAACGCTTACGATATAAACCTATTTTTAATTTCACACGAATAAAGTGGTAAGAAGTTATTACTCACAATAGAATAGACACCAAAAACTAACGAATACTGTCGCTATGCCTC
The DNA here is from genome assembly GCA_031163375.1 of Conogethes punctiferalis. Lineage (NCBI taxonomy): Eukaryota > Metazoa > Arthropoda > Insecta > Lepidoptera > Crambidae > Conogethes > Conogethes punctiferalis. The sequence continues at coordinate 6,445,604 of CM062098.1, read as the reverse complement.
GTTGCGCGGGCAGTTTTGATAGAAGGCTGCCGAGAAGAAAGTGGTAATGTCACCATACGATAAAAACAATATTATTGTTATGCGGTATTACATATTTTTGAGGTTTTATCTATGAATTTCCCATTAAATTAATTTAGTTTTTAAATATTATGTACAATCAAAAATCTACTTTCAATTAAAGTTAAAAGCATTTATTTGAAAGTTATAGTTTCAGAGATATTCACCGATTTCGGTTTTTTGCTTCTCCTGAAAAATAGCAATTCTGCAATAACCGCTTTATTCGCCGGAGGGTGCGAAATATAAACACCCAGACACGGAACAAACACAAGTGTTCATCACACGAATGTTTGTCCCGGGTGGGAATCGAATCCACGACCCTTGGTTCAGAAGGCAGGGGTCACTATCAATTGAGCCACAGAGTCAGTCAAAATGTATTTTGTATGTGTATGTGTGCTGCAATGTCAAATATTTTTTATCTATCTATCTATCTATGTACTCAAGCTGGTAACTAATTATTCGTTAAAAGCCTGTCGGAATACAAGCCACTCGTGAAAGTTGGCGACCACGAAGATGGTGCTATGGACTTGTGTGCAACTTGCCCAACTGTAGTGTAGGGGGACCATAATGTGATTAATGGTGGCATGGAATGTAATTTTCTTTTTTAATTTGGCTTAGCTAGCATAGTAGCTTCTCTTCGTTGTCTTTCTTTCTTCTATCCCTTGATGGGAAGCTAAAAGGGAGCCCAGGTCTGAAAACGGATGTTAAGCCTCAGTTTCCGTCAACAGTCTACTATCTCCTGGTTTGGTACGTATTTTGCTGAATGTAGAGTATTTGTGACTTTGTGTAGGTATAAAGTTAGTATCCTAAACTTAGAGAGGCCTATGTCCAGCAGTGGACTGCAACAGGCTGATGATGATGATCCTAATCTTTAGTACATACTTACATATGTAAAGGTATGTTTATTTTCACGCTAATGCCTTGGAATCAAAGCCATTAGACAGAACGGCGTGGAGTGTGGAACTCGCCCTCTCAATTGCAAGAGCATACTCGCTCAATACGGCTAACGGTACGGCTAGTCCACAAGTTAAAGGTCGCTCAGCAAGCTATGGAAAGGGCTATGCTCGGTGTCTCTCTGCTGGATCGAATCCGAAACGAGGTGATCCGGCAGAGAGCCAAAGTCACCGACATAGCTCAACGGATTAGTAAGCTGAAGTGGCAGTGGGCTGGCCACATTAGCCGCAGAACCGATAACCGATATGGGGAAAACGAGTTCTGGAGTGGAGACCGCGTCTCGGCAAATGTAATGTAGGACGCCCGCAGGCCAGGTGGAGCGACGATTTGCGCAGGACGGCTGCTAAGTGCTGGATGCAAAGGCCCAAAATCGATCAAGGTGGCGAACATTAGGAGAGGCCTATGTCCAGCAGTGGACTGACACGGGCTGATGATGACTCGCTCAATCCCACTGCGTCGGCAGTGCGCACCAAGATGCGGGAACGCGGGAACGCGCTGAAGCATAAAGGAATGCTGCTTCGCATTTTAGTCTGGACTTATCCCAGCTCACCAAAAGTTATGGTATTTCTACATTCCTACAACCAGTAGCTGTAAAGTTTGCGAACACACAAATCTGATCTGCCGTCCTTTGAGTTCCAGTTTGCCGCTAACCACTCCTCGACTCAAAGTAGCACAACACTGTGCATAATTATTTCCACTAGTCTTAACTGTGCAGAAGTTTATAGTGTTGCCGTTATCTGAATGTGCCTGCCTTATGTGTGGGGAAAGCTTCAAAAGGAAACTTGGTGATTGAGATAAAATATCTCAAGAGATGCAACGCTGGGCCACACAGCACCATCTAGTCCAAGCTGAGCCGAAGCTTGTACTATGGGTACTAGACAACTGATTAACTTAGATACTTTTTAAATGAAATACATACCATACCGGGATGTAAAGGACCTATCACCTTTTCGTTCCAAGCCATCCTCACCTGCCCGTGGTGCATCCTGCCGAACAACAGAGGCTCTGGCAAACCGACTGGTGGCGGTAAAACCATCACGCTAGAAGGCGTAGCTAAAAACCACAGGCTGATAACGGGCAGCAGCGTCATCGGAGCAAGAAGTTACGCCCTGCGATCGCAAACCCGCCTGCCCAGCGTGGCGATTACGGGTTCCAGAAGTTTTCCCTAGGTGGTGAACAACTGGAGAGGCCTATGTCCAGCAGTGGACTGCAATAGGCTGATGATGATGACATAACATACCTACATAGCAAACATCCAGACCAATACAAACAGACATGTTCATATGCGGTCGAACCCGCGACCTTTGTCAGAGGTTGCGTTTACTACCACTTAATTTAAAACTATTATACTCGTCTTTGAAGAGGATACTTGCTGATCATAGAGCAAATTGCTCCAGTTTGTTCTTTTTTGTGGAAGGGATTACCCCCACGAACAAATGACCCCTGGACTGCATTTTGAACCAAAACAACTGGTCCGAGGGCTCATTCGATTTTGAACCAAGGGTCGTGGATTCGATTCCCACCCGGGACAAACATTCCTGTGATGATATTTCTATTTGTTCCGTGTCTGGGTGTTTGTACTACACAATTCCTCAAGCTACTTAATTTGGGATCAGAACTATGTAAGTGATGTTGCCTGATATTTATTTAAATACAATATATTAAGTTTATAAAAATAAGTTTTTGTTCATAGTGCCAAAGAAAACCTTAGTTTTGTACTAAATGGTCGACGTGCAATGCGCGGCGTCTTATTAATTTTCTTTGGCTTGGGAGCTGCGAAGTCGGTTCAATAATATTTGCGGGCTCACCAGCGGTAATGCGGCGGTTGAAAGGCTTGGTAAGAATTTAATTATGCTCCTAGTTATCCGACGGACGAATGCCAGCAAGCGTTTTCCGCTTCACTTTGAACCTACAGCTTCGGCATATAGATGCAAGTGAAGATTTTTATGATCGAAGTATGCCAAGTTGTCGTAGTAATTAATACTCGTACAAAACCTCTAAAATCCTGTAATTATATTAGTACGCCAACCCCATCACCATTGGAAGAGGCTTATGTCCAGCAGTAGACTGACTGATATAGGCTATTGATATAAATATAAATATCAGACAACATCACATACATTGCTCCGATCCCAAATTAAGTAGCGTAAGCACATGTGTTATGGGTATCAGAACAACGAAGGTACCTACTACAAATAAATAATCAAATACAAATATAAACACCCAGACACGGAACAAACACATCACACGAATGTTTGCCCCGGGTGGGAATCGAACCCACGACCCTTGGTTCAGAAGGCAGGGGTCACTACCAATTGAGCCACCGAGCCAGTTGATGAACACCACCCTGGTAGTATACATGTAATCATTTCCGTATAGTTGTGTGTGTAAATATGTTTCACTTTCTGCTTATGACGTGTTATATCTTATAGCCCTAGTACTATTTATATATCTATCGCTTTATTAATTTAATTCTTCAATTGATAGATATCCCTTCTTTCAATTATATTCTACTCAAACGTTGTCTAGAAGAGATTGCTTAAAGCGATGAGACCGCATAAACTGCAGTTTAATGTACCTTAGTATCGTAGTTTTAAAGTTTTAATTGAACTGTTTGGTGTGCAATAAAGAATATCTATGTAAATCATTATGCTTATAATAACCTTGAGTCAATAAAATGCAGGTATTAGAAAACTCGATACGATAAAATTGTGCAATAATTTAGACAAGAGACATTTTATAATTAAATTTAAAAAATCTTTATTTATGCACAGCAACAAATACATTATACTTACACATAAAATATAATTTGTAAGTTAGTAACAATATCACTTACTGTCGTAATACTAATTAGCACCAATGTTTTCAACCAATTTTATTATTATCTACACTTATAATTAGTCTATTTTACTTCTATTTCTTTACTATTATTGTCTTCTTTACTTTTGTCGTCTACTTTGCTTTTGCTTTCCTCTATACTTTTAGTTTCTTCTTTCTTAACTGTATCTACTTTTGGCTTATGCACAGGAACTATTTCCGTAGGTGGTGGTGTTATAGGAACTAAGCTTCCATCCTCATCAGCCACTTTAAGACCAATAGTAGCCCCAAGCTTAGCACTTGCTTGCTTAAACGTATCATTCAACTTCACTTGCACAACGTTAATGCACATAGAGGTCAAGGCCAATCCAAATACTAAATACAAGATAGATCCCATCATTCTATGCGGATGGGCTGGTACTAAATCTCCGAGACCTATTGTAGACATGGATATGAACACAAAGTAAAAGGACTCGAAGAAACTCCATTGCTCCCAAAGACTGTAAATGGCTGCTCCAAAAAGAATGTAGACCACCAAGATTACTATAGCCACTGAGATTGGCAGATTAAACTCATCGTCTATTTCGAATACGGACGGTGCTGGCGTTTCTGTTCCCGCATCTGTGTCGTCTCTTGGTAACGTCCCTGGCTTAGGAGGTAAAGGTGGTGGTATATCGCTGGGTCTCCTCTCGATCGCTGGAGGTTCATCTGGCCGCCCTTCGAAATCGGTGTCGTTGAAAATCTGCGAGGGTCTGCGGACGACATCAAACGCGATGTTGAGCCCTTTCATTACCTCCTGTAACCGAAAAATTTCACATTTACTTTTCCCCAATGTCATTGCTTCATAAGTAAACAAAGCCCGTAGAATGTAAGACAACATACAGCCCCCGGCGTAATCATTACTCATTTCTGAATAAAAACGTAGCATTCGTATTGTTCGTGTCCTTACAATATTTTCAACAAACAAGCGACGAATTACGAGTATTTCTTGAGATGTGTTTGTTGGTTCGAAAAGTTAATAAAAGATGGTAATAAATTAGTTTTTTTTTAAAAGATATTTGGAAACAAAAGATTAAAATGAAAATTAGCTGTTGTCATACAAACATTACTGTTTCATTTTGTTAAATAAAGAAAAATAAGCCTATGTTAAAGTATAAAGAAAGGTACCTAGACATTTTTATTATACCTAAATTTTTATGAAACTGGTTACTTTATTACAATACGATCTTTCCTTAATTTATTATTCAGTATAATAAACAATGGATTGCCAAATAATAGATGAAAATATTGATCGTGCTAAACTCAATTAAGCTTTGCATGATTTTATTTTAATAATAACAAAGTTCCTATAAATAAGACTAGCTGTGCTCGCGACTTCGTCCGCGTGGAATAGTTATTTTTTCCCCGTTTTTTTTACATTTTTCATTATTTCTTCGCTCCTAATAGTTGCAGCGTGATGTTATATAGCCTAAAGCCTTCCTCGATAAATGGTCTATTCAACACAAAAAGATTTTTTCAATTCGGACCAGTAGTTCCTGAGATTAGCGCGTTCAAACAAACAAACTCTTCAGCTTTATCATATTTGTTAAGATATTTCCAATATAAATACATACAACATGCCACACTGTTTATTCAAAATATATTTTATAAATCCTTCAATATTTTTGTATGACGAGTTGTGTTCTTTAGTAGAGTAGACATAAACACAATATTTATGACTTTTCGTTTGGTGGTTTTATTGGACGCTCGATATGGCCTTTGAAAGCTTCTGCATTAGCAATCAACTGTCACATTTATAATAACATGTTGATGTACTAGAAAAAATATTTGATGTACTTTCCGACATGATGGTAAAAGTTTAATTAAGATTTTAAGTTTAAGTTTAAGAAGAGAAAATTAAGAGAGGTAGGGCATAGCGAATCTTCGCTCAAATTGAGCCGCCCGTCCGGGGAAGGACCTCCACCCTATAGAATACCGCAGTCAAATGACCTCTGGGTCGTGTTTCTGCCGGTGAGTAGGGTTTCCGGAGCTCGTGGGGGGTTAGGGTTGGGCCGGCATGGCGGTGGCAACTGACAGGTAACTGACCAGTTACTTGCCCGTTGTCACAGCGACTTGGGCTTCTCTTTCGCTTTCCATCAGGTGTAGGGAAGCCATTATGTCGAGCCACTATAAAAAAAAAAAAGTTTTGGGCAACTGTCATCTCGGTCACTATTAAAAAGTAGGTGTAACAAGTAGGCCTATATTGAACTGTGCTAGAGATTGTCTAAGCTAAAATGACGCGCCCCACTACGTAGTATCTATTTGCTTCGTGGCCCCACTACTTAATTATTTTATTTAGTTCGACAACAAATCCGAGAATTAAGCTATTCCAACGATTGAATCTTATCGTCAACTTAATGACCAATTATAACTGCATATTTGCATATGTATTATAATCATCTTTGAAATTTGTTTGTGTGCGTGAAAGCGGTAGTAAGTATCATTTTAGATTAGACGATCTCTACCGAATTATCGAGCCGTCATAAAGCCATTCAGGTAACAGCTAACACTAGGTACTTACGGCTTAATACCCACCGGGCACAAGCCTGTTGGGTATTAAGCCACAACACAAGGCACAAGACCGGGTACAAACTCGGTCATATATTCAAAGACCCAAACAAAATGTTTACGGTTAACGCAGATGCTACTTGTTATAAAGTGTTTTAAAACTACCCCGAAACATCGAAGTAAATGAAGTAGAAAGAAGTATGGCTGGCATTTATCAGGAAAATGGCCTGAATGCCTGCGTATTGTCACAGCTACGAAGGTTATTGGACAGTAAAACTATATAGCAATATACTTTAGTAACTTTTTGCAATATTCAACTCACCTGTACAGGGGCAGTCCTCCTGACCTTTCTACAGCTTCTAGTGTAGTAAAACCTTCGGATGAACGACCAGAAGAACTTGATGATTCTGGTGAAGAGTTTACCGAAGTCTGCTAACACGATCAAGAAGAGCGGTATGCCGATAATAGCGTACACGATGGTCGCTGCTCTGCCGTACGTTGTCTTTGGTGCTATGTGTCCGTAACCTGGAAGATTGAGCAAGAAATATAAGATTATGAAAAAACTAAGCTTCTCTTCAGAACAGTACACTTCCTTTACCTAAAGGTTGTCTGATAAAGATCGCTTACTAGCGATAGACCGCCCAAATTGTACCACTACTTGTCTGTAATACCTTCTCTGTGATTGTTTGTCTGTATTTTGTGCAATAAAGAATATCAACTAAACGAGCAAAAGAACCTTGAATTGAAAACTGTAAAATTATGGAGATTTCTGAAACTCTATTTTGACATTGAACTAGAGATCTTGTTACGAAGAAAGCCACTACCTTTTACAAAAGTCGATGATAAACTATATGATCGACCAGAAAATTGTAAACATTACGCATATTTTAGTATTTACTAGTGTTTGTATCTGAACTATTATGTCTACTTATGTGTGTGTCTATGGCAAATGGGGATATGGGGCGCCAAAGGACTTTTAATTTGGAGGAGACGTATGATCAGCAGTGGATGTTTTGAGGCTGATGATGATGTACCTTGTTACATTATAGAATAGCAGGTTTCTTACGTAATGTGTATCGTACGATATTTAAATTTGCGCTGTTCTTTATGACCAATAATAGACCTATTTAGCTCGCAGATAATATTTCAAAACATCTTTTAAAAGTGATTGTTTTATGTATTAAAATAACAATAACCTATTAAAAGCGACAGACAATGCACTGCAATTAAAGTATCACGTGCTTACGATTTGGCAAGTCTTCCGCCACAAAATTATATATTTTACAGACATGTGATACAAATAACCGATATAGAATAAGCCAACTAAATAATAAAAACTGGTTCTTGTGATACAAGATATGTGAGGCAAACGCTACTTGTTTGACAACATAGCAGCTAATGAAAGAACAAAATAATAAAATGCTATCAACACTAAACTAATGGAAACATGGATGTAAATAAATAAAATACAAATTAAAATAGAAATGTGATAATCTACATGAATAGGTAACAAATTGATAGTCTTACCAATAGTAGTCATTATAGTCAAACAGTAGATGAACGAGTTTTGAAAGTTCCACGATCTGAGTCCACTATACGATGTTACACCTGCCTCAAAAGCTGTATGCAATTGGCTTTCGAACTCAAACAGTTTGTTACGAGCCATAGATTTCCAGTCTTCTTCACGTAAATAGTGACTGCCACGCCATAAGGCCTCGATGAAGTCTCTCTTCACACTTCTTGTACCACATTTGTAGGCATTCTCAAAGGATCCTTCAAAACTCTTGAACATCATACCTCCCATTCCACACATAATAATAAACAGTAAAATATCGCAAATACATCGGTTTCGAAGTAAACGAATTCGTTCACAGTCTAGTGCTCGCTCTTCTTTAAATTGCTGCCAATTTCTAATAAGTTTCCATCTCGACTTTGCTGGAGCAGTTTTCTTATCGTTCAAATCAGATCTTTTGGACTTGTTTTCAATTTCTTCAACTGTCACATCGCTTATGCTTTGTTTTCGCACCCCATTATTGTTTTTCCCAGAAACAAGTGATCTTTTTCTTAGCACAGACTTTGGTTCCACTATAATTTCATTATCGTTGTCCGCATTATTTTTAGATGCAGATGCATTGTTTTTTACCACATCACTGTCTGCTTCCTTACTCAAAAGTTTTAGTTTTCGAGTCAGCTCTGCTGTTCTTTCAGACAAATCAAAGTCATATTCATTTTCACTTGGCGATGTTGAGTAACAGCTGGAAGTGTATTCAGATTGACTTGCATCGACATATCCAGAGCTATGTCTGCTACCACGCTTTTCATGCTCTAGTTCTACTCTCTGATTTGTCGTCAAACCAGATAAGATAACCTTGTCACTTATGATTTGTATAGTTTTAGGGCATGATATTCCTCGTACATTTCTGGGTGTTGTTGCTGGCGTTTTATTTGGCGTTTGGAGGGTTTTGCTATGTTTTTTGTATTCTGGTAAAAGTCGAGGATCATCTTTGGGAATGGATAAACTTCTAGCTCGAGCTTTCTGCATAAGTTCTATGATTTCTCTGCTAGTTTGACTCATACCAGTGCCAGTTTTATCTATTACTTTTGCTGGTATTCGTGGTTCTTCCATTCGGTTGACTGACTGCGATCGATTCTCTCTCGGCGATCTATGTTTTGTAAATCGACGTGGCGTAGGAACTACCTTACGGGTGGAGCCAGCCACGTGGCTAGTTTGCTGATGCCCTTGGTCTTCACTCATCTCACTCTCACTAGTTTTACTCTGTAAACGTCATTATGGATAAAATATTAGTTTCTTCTAATTACTATGAATTATGGCAAACTATTTACATGATCACCAATCTTGATTTTTGGTATTTAGGCCAATTGAAAATACAGCGTTATTAATAAAGCAATTAATAGAATCAAAAATAATTTTATGTAGAAACTGACCCCGAATCTTGTAGCTGATTTGCTTCGAGCTGGCTTCACCGGAGGTACTTTACTTTGAGGTTCCTCTTTCGCTTGTTGTTTCACAGGTTGTTTCGCAATTACCGGTCTAACATCAGCTGACATTTTCCTGCTTGGAGTTCTTACGATTCTTTCTCTAACTTCAACTACAGGTTTTTTATCGGCTGCCAATTTTTTACTTGGAGTTCTTTCTACTTGTATGACTTTTGTAACGATTTCACTAGTCGGAGTGGAAAGTGTGTCCGGGGTTTTGGGTGCCGGTGTTTTATTAGTTTGTTTAATGTCTTTTTCATCAAAAGTGAATACATCTTCTGATTTCACTGGCGTTTTGGGCGGTTTATCTTCAGATTTTTTTTCATCCTCGTAAACCATTTCCTGTAGTTTTTTTGGGGTTGTAGGTAGAGGGTATGGAAAGGCTTTCTCTTTAGGTGATGTGCTTGTTGGTGTTGGAGGCGAAAGACTCTTCACTGTATCTTTCGGTGGTTCAATAGTTAACGAGTTACGCCGATTGGAATCTTCATCTTTTGGACTCAATGTGTAATTTGTACTTAGCAATTTATTAGTAGGATCGATGAAGCTTCCTTTTCTTTCCAAAGGGGACACCTCATTTAAATCTGGTATAGCGAAAGGTGATATGCTGCGTCGTCTTCTTTCGTTCGCTGCAAAAGCTCTAGCTTCTAAAATTTCATCCGTATCTAAATCGTACACTGGATCTTTAACACTCGCCTTTTCTTGTACCAATCTTTTCATTTCGAGAAATGAAGTCTCAGCTTCAATTTCTCTTGAATTCCTATGAGGTTGTTCAATTACTGTTTCTTCGTCGGAAGTTGTATCTTCGTGGGGTACGAGGGTTCTACCGGGTTCCGGGGTTTTTTCTCTCTGTCTCGCAGCTTGACCCCTATTCTTGGAAAGGTTCCGCCTCTTCCTTATGGACATAGTTTGTCTATCTTCAGTGTCCATCTCATCTAATTTCGTCTTTTCAGGGGATCTGGATACTAAAAGGCCACTGGTTTGGGTTTCGCATTCGGCTTTTATTATAGGGATTTGTAACGTTAAACTACTTTTCTTTCCATTTCCCTCCTCACTCATTCCAGTACTCCTGAATTACCGCAACTGGAAAGAAAAAAGCGTTTATTAGATAACGCGGCGCGCACTATACTGAATAATCAAATCGATTAGGCCTTTTAATTTGGCAATAGCTAATCTATCTCCTGCCAATAGCCAATGACATACAGGCGCAAAAATAAACCGAGAATTTAAAGAGCAACTAATGTAAACTTACCTCTGTCAATTCGCAGTAGATAACAAACCCTTGGTTATGCCGGGGACAACGCGCAGATGTCTAAGAAAAGAATCTATTTCGGACGCCCGACATTCCGGGCATAAACAAGCGTAAACCTGTATCCATGATCCATTTTGCACTTTGAACACAAACACTTAATGGCTTCACTTCCACCATGTATTGTAATTTGATGGTTTATAACAACAGTATATGATGTCGCTAACTTTCTAAATAAACACCGAACAGAGTCGGGATGTGACTGAGCGAAAACGCCAATACCGCTGGGCATTGGTCCAAATTTAAAACGTCTACACCCACATTTACTTCGGTTCATATAGCTAACACTTGCACCCAAAATAAAAAGCTCGTCCAAACTAACTTGGTCTATCGCCGGATAGATGCGTTCGATTTTTTAATACAAAAACGTGATTTCGAACAATTGGGCAGATCTTCACAGATTGGACAAATTACATTTGTGTCAATAACACAATAGTTATATAGCCAATGTACGAGTATAAGTAGGTACAACATTTATATTTTCAAGGACATACCTAGTCCATTAACGAATAACGCTTCTTGAATAAAGATATCTTTCCTTAAATATTGGGATTATAATACCGGTAAAGAAATGTACCTTTTGAGGGTCATGTTTTACATAAAAACAATTTTTTTTTGTAAAGGTCGAGATGAAAGAAATTTTGCATTACATACAGCTCTCATGAATTTTATTTGAATACACTCGCCTTTTGAATAGAGATTAATAGAAGCTCTTAATTTCTAATCCTTATTTGGGATGCCAATTTTACTCAAGAGTTTCTTAAGATATTTTGCATCGGCTAAAAACGTTTTAGAATTTAAATAATATCCTGAATGATAACGCTATTTATATAGATAGACATATAGAACCCAAGATTTAAAACGCATAACCTCACCTGAGGCTGAGATTTCCAGGTTTTTCAGACACAATTAGTTTTAACAATAGATTAGGATACGAAATTTAGTCTGACGTTTCATCTGACAAAAGTTATCTTTTAATCGTTTTTATTACGAGTACTAAACGTTTTAAGAAACATTAATGATTAATAGAATAGAGTATTAGAAAGAGTTATTAGGTAGATAAACATAAAAGTCCAACAAATGGAGAATCAGAATAGGAAATAAGAATTATTCAGCCAATGATTCTTAATGAAAAGACCAATAAGTAAAATGAATTGCGGCAAAGTTATAATCTGACATAAGTGCACAATTCAAAAGAATGAAGCTTGTTTACAACTTTGAGTCATACCCCAACAAGTTGCTTAATTAAAAGTACGTATCACCACAAAGCCAGCTGCCGATTAAATTAAAAGCAATAAAAGTTTCTAATTTAAGCCTTTTAAAAGGCTCAACACAGAATAAGTCTTTATTTTAAATGTGTCTCTGCAGCTTTGTAAGCCTTCGTCGGGAAATACAAAGGACATTCTGTGCCCGCCGTATTTACCTTTGGCAACGAAAATAAATAAATATTGTTCCTTTTAAAGCTTTGAACGTGTTAACGACGAGTGCAGTCTTTGAAGACAAAGAGAAATAATCAGATTTTCACGTACTCTAAGCCGCCTGGAAAATACTGCAAACGCCGGATACAATTATTGCAGCGACGACACGTGTTTTACAACATTGCTCTTGAAAAATATTAGGCGCTTGACTTCTTTTTGTGTATCTTTTCTTCTTCACCTAAAGTATTTTTATTTGTGTGTGTGTGTGTGTGTGTGTTTATGTATGTTTGCAATGAATAAACTCAAAAGCTACTGTGGCCGATTTCAATTTAACATTGCATAGCTACTTTCACCCTGAATAACATAGGCTATATTTTATTGCTAGATAAGATTATGGATTCTTACCAAAACGCCAATACTGTTTATCTGAATTGAGTTCTAGGCATTCCTACCTACTTACCATCAGATTTAGATTTCGATTGAAAGCCATATTCATAATGGACTCAGTTGGATATTTATTCAATTTCTCAGTATTCCAATTTACGTCGACTGTATACAGGAATAAAGAATTTTAAGCTGAACTGAAAAATTCGCAGTACGAATAAACTTCCTAGTGGGTATGTAAGTACGCATATTTAATTTCCATTCACATGATAAATTTATGTATTAATACATTGAAGCAAACGTGAGACTGCAATTTTTACTTTGCTTTTGTTTATATTTTCATATTACTTTTGTATTTTTATTAATTTATTACTTATCTTAAATCGGATTGTATGGGGTGTAAGGGAGCGACCCATCATCTTTCGCTTCAAGCCAACCTCACCTGCCCGCGGTGCATCCTGCTAAATAACAAACGAGGCGCTGGCAACCGATTGGTGGCCGTATAACCATCACAATTGAAGGCATAGCTAAATACCACAGACCGATGACGGGCAGCAACGTCACCGGAGCGAGAAGCTACGCCCTGCGATCGCCAACCCGCCTGCCCAGCGTGACGATTATGGGTATATCCTCCAGATGTTGGCCCTAAGTGGCAACAACTGGAGAGGCCTATGTCCAGCAGTGGACTGCAATGGGCTGATGATGATGATGAATCTTAAATCAGTTGAACTTCCTCACCATTTCTATCGTACCTACCAATGGGTGTCTGGAGGAGATCGTCCTTACCGATAAGACCGCCAGCGGTAATTTCAGGTTAGGTTACAGGTTGACTGGTAGAGAATGCCTACGTAGCCTACATGAAGTTCGCCTTTAGTGCTCTATTTTTTATATTGAACAGTAAAAATTATTCTTTATAAATAAATGATTGGTACCAATTATGATTTTCAGTATGTACCTAGGTACACCTGCGACAAGTTAAATTCATGCTTAAAAAGTCATTAATTAAAATAAAAGGTAATATGACTCTTCTCTTCGCAATGATTTAATCTGTTTAACGAATAATAAATACCTTAAACTTTAAATTCAAACAGGGGCCTGCCTGACTAGAAAGTCGGAGACAAATTGTAATCCGCGATTGCCTGCATTTTAATACAAAAGGGGAATTTGATCCATTGATGAATTGCCTACAGTAGAATTGAAAGCTGAATCTAATCCTACTGTGGATTTGGTTAATGAATTTTAATGTGAGGATTTGAGAAGGCACTAAGTACTTAAACTGTCTTTCATTCCTGTAGAATGCTTCTTTGTTCAGTGAGTGCAAATTATTATAATATTTCTATATTAACCCTCAACCACTGACGTGTTATTTTGTTACATTACCACTGACGTACGTATGGTATACGTACGTTACTTTGAAGACGTTCTAATGCGTCAATTGAGCGTAACTTTGGTGAATACTGTAATCTACTTATTTAGACACATTCAAATGAAAAAGGAATAATAAAAAAATTGAGATAATAATTATAGAAAAATATTTATTAATCAATAACCACTGAGGTAACCGCAGTTATATAGACATTTTTTCAAAATCAACACAAAATTTTTCTCTAACAATAGGAACTTCTTTTTTGGTTTTAATAATTACTAAAGACGTCTCGAATTAGAAAAAAAATCATAAATAACATAAATTACAATATAAGGCACTTTTTAACAACAATTGTTACAGGTCTGTTTTGAGTACTGCAAGCAGACAGGTTGACGACAAACTTGACAGCCGTAGCGGGTTTTGCGATGTTTCAGTTCGAAACATATATGACAATTCACTTGAACACGTACTATTTTAGATGTAGATGGCATAGAAGAAGTATTAAGCCGCTTACGGTTCATTTTATCTGCCGACAAATATAAACAAATATTTAAAAAAAATTACACTAACACTGACGCTACGTACCACATACGTCGGGTGGTCAAACTCACCTGCTTAGGAGCGCGCCAGGTGACCGATTCCCGCCGCCGCACACGCGTCACTGGCAACTAGGAAACTACCAGCCTATACAATCTTAGTACAAATTGTATGGCAATCACATAAATACAGCTGACCAAATTTAATTGTACACAAATATTTAGATGCACACATTAGAGCTTATACTTTTTCAATTTACCTGGGTTATACTATGTTAGTTCCATATTTGAATTCTAGGTGGAGTTTATATTCATTGATTAAAGTTGGTATCTATTTTCTATACAATTGTAAGGATTAAATTGCCTTTCAAATTCGGTAGCATATTTTAGTTGCGACGTTTCGACAATATTGTACAGTTTGTGAAGTTTTTTTTTATTACGGTCCTTTTATTTAAATTTAGAAGCCAGATGAACGCTAGTTATATTTCACTTTAATTTCATTTATTCCTTATATAATATATTACTACACTTAATTTATTGAATATTGCGTTAAATAACGTATTATTCTCCATTTTCAGTATTTAGTGATTTTAAACTGTAAACTATAAATTCAAATTTCTGGCAACACAGTATAAAATGGCGTGTTTTGAAATATTCCTTTCAGACAATATTCATTTATCGAGTTTTCAAAAGTTTGTGCTTTTATTAGAACTTGAAACTCCTAGCATATTTTAAAACGGTCGTACAAGAACCAGGCTATAATGTGATTGCTAAAGTTTGTGCCCAAGGGACTAAAATCCGCAAGAAAATTGTAATTGCAAGAAATCCGCGGAAAGTTTATTCTACATTCGATAGAAAATGTGATTTTAATAACTTAAATGATAATGAAACCAAGATTCTAATTTTATAGTGGTGTGTGGTGTGTAAAAATGTGAAAGATAATAAAAGTTTCTATGATTTTACACTTATCTTTTATTTTTCAAATGTTGAATGATTTGCCAACCTTATTGTTAGTTTGTGTTTCTATGCTTAAGTTAATAAATAATTAAGAAAAATGTGCTTGCGGTTGGCAATTCATAGCAAAAATTCATCATTCCTTAATGAAATAACTGTACATAGGTACTTATAATTAATTACAAGACCAGAGTATGCTATAGTTTTATCGCTCTAGATATGTATATTGACGAAAAGTTGCCGTAAACTACCGTCGTGTGGCGCTGTATTTATGTTGCCTCTTTTGACAGCCAAGATTGGTCTCTATTTCAGTATATTACAAAGTACTCTGTGGAAACTACCAAAAAGGACGCGCAGAAATTCCCTCGCAATTTGAAGTGTTGAACGAAAAACCGTTTGGGTGACGTACCACATACGTACGTCAGTGGTTAAGGGTTAAATAAATAAATAAATATCAGACAACATCACATACATTGCTCCGATCCCAAAGTAAGTAGCTTAAGCACTTGTGTTATGGGTGTCAGAACAACGAAGGTATCACAAATAAATACTTAAATACAAATATAAACACCCAGACACGGAACAATCACAAGTGTTCATCACACGAATGTTTGTCCCGGGTTGCCTTCTGAACCCACGACCCTTGGTTCAGAAAGCAGGGGTCACTGCCATTGAGCCATCGAGCCAGTGATACATATAGTTATACCGCCACCAGTCGGCTGTCAGACCCTCGTTTGTTATTCAGCAGGATGCACCACGGGCAGATGAGGGTGACTTAGAGCGAAAAGATGATAGGTCGCCTCCTTTCACGCATGTACATACCTATAGTGGTGAAGATAGTGCCCGCATAGAACATGGAGTTCCAGAAAGTCCAAGTCTTCTTATTCTTCACGTTGTTGACGTAGTCAGAGTAATCCTCTTCATAGAGTCTTATGTCATGTTCTATTCGACTTAGCAGGTCGAAGGATCCATCCTGTAACAGATAAATAATAAATGATTCAGTTGATGATTGCGCTCCAAGCCAACCTCATCTGCCTGCCGAACAACAAACGAGGCGCTACCAACCGACTGGTGGCGGTATAACCATCACAATTGCAGGCGTAGCTAAATACCACAGGCCGATGACGGGCAGCTGCGTCACTGGAGGGAGAAGCTACGCCCTGCGATCGCCAACCCGCCTGCCCAGCGTGGCGACTATGGGTATATCCTGCAGATGTTTTCCTAAAGCCGCGGCCACACTTTGGAGATATTTGCACCAACGTAACGTTTTGCGCCCAATGCACCAATGTGTGTGTCGGTACTTTGACACAATGAAGACATTGAGCGCCTTAGTATTGGGATTGGGCAGTGATTGGACGCAAAGTTGAATCCAATGTGTGGCCGCGGCATAAAGGGCGAACAAATGGAGAGGCCTATGTCCCGCAGTGGACTGCAATTGGCTGACGATGAGCTACTCGGAACGAAGTGAGGGCGGGTAGCTAGTCTACCATAGAGTACACACTTACAAATAGATGGGACCTCTGAGAGACTATCGCCTCATGCAGTTTTGTCGCCGCTTCCCTCCGCACCTCCTCTAACGTATAATTGTACTTGCTCTGTTCTTGCTTTTCATTTGCGCCTGCAACAAAAGAAATGAATTGAAGGAACATTCATGAAACATTTTATGACCAGTTCGGTTCAATCGTAGTGAACGCTGCCTATGACTCAGTGATCGCGGGTTCAATCCCTGTACAGTATCTACAAATATTTGTGTGCTTGGACATGACTGGGACGTAAGGGTGCGGCCAATCATCTTTTCACTCCAAGCCGACCTCACCTGCCCGTTGTGCATCCTGCCGAAAAGCGAGGCGCTGGTAACAGACTGGTGGCGGTGTAAGTAACCATCGTAATTGAAGTTGTAGCTAAATACCACTGACCGATGACCGGCTGCATTGTCACCGGAGCAAGAAGCTACACCCTGCGATTGGCAACCCGTCTGCCCAGAGCGTGGCGATTATGTGTATGTCTTCCAGATGTTCGCCCTAAGTGGCGAACTACTACTCCTATGTCCAGTAGACTGAAATAGGCTGTTGATGATGAAGCTTCGGCTTAGTTAGGGACTAGATGGCGCCATGATGATGCGACAGTCATCTTTCCCACATAACCACTCATCATTTCCGAATACACGATCGCATTCACTCATCGCCATTCCTCCCACGATGGCTGCGACACTGGAATGCATCTCAAAATACGAAGTGTCGCCCTACTGACCCATATGTGGGAAACAAACCAGACTTACGGCTGAATGGAGGAGAATTATTATTAAAATAAACAATCTTAACTAATATTATAAAGCTGAAGAGTTTGTTTGTTTGTTTGGAGGCGCTAATCTCAGGAACTACTGCTCCGATTTGAATAATTCTTTTTGTGTTGAATAGACCATTTATCGGAAGGCTTTAGGCTATATAACATCACGCTGCAACTATTAGGAGCGAAGAAATAATGGAAAATGTAAAAAAAAAACGGGGAAATAATAACTATTCCACGCGGACGAAGTCGCGAGCACAGCTAGTAAGAGATATGATGGTTGGTTGATGAATGGTTGATTACAATGACGCTTTAGAAGAAGCAGCACTATGACAAATGTACCTACTACATAATACTACCTCTGGCAGAGTGAATTTATTAGGTAAACAGCGGCCAAACATGACATTGTTAAAGTGCACAAGTTTCATGTAAGTACAAACATACATCGTCACTCCTTTCTCCCGGAGGGGTAGGCAGAGACCACGTAGCATAGGTCTCCTAGGACCCCTGACACCACCCCATGGCGTTTGACGAAGAGGCCGGGGTTTTTAGTGGGTATTCCCTGCCTCTCTACCATCTTGAGGCAGGGTGCTACCCTTTCCATTTTCGAGGGTGGCGTGAGTCCCACATACCCCGCCGGTATTCCCCCGAACGGCGGGGATGCCTAAAAGCATTTTCCCCGACGAAAAAAAAAAAAAAAAAGGCAGAGACCACGTCCTTCCATTTGCTACGATCCTGGCACACAACTTTTGCTTCGTCCACATTCACTATAACACAGGTGAAACAAAGATCAACCGCTAACTACTTAATTAGAACAAAAAAAATGTGTAACTTTCAACATTTTTGTTTTAGAAAAAAAAAAAACAAAAAAAAAGGGTAGAAAAATTTTGTCAAACAAATTCCTTCTGCACTCAAATTTACTCTCTGTTTGACCTAAAGGTTGACTTGTGCTTCATGCCTGTGAGGAAATTCTAAAGTTGTGTGAAATCACAACCGACGTGGTTGAAACCTTATAGTCCTAGTTTAAGGTTCAACCCCTCAGTGAGGACATAATATATAATTTCCTCAACGGATAATAAACAGGTCTTGCAATCCTTACAAATTGGCTAGTGTGGTCCAATTTCCCTCATGAGAGAGAATCTTTAACAACGCCTATTTCAACAAAGCAATTCCGGTTGAACCATAAAATCGTATAATAGGAACATGTAGGCAAGATAATAATGTTTGCAAAAGCATTCTGTGCGGTTTCACCGATTCTGTTGGAGCACAGTTTTCAGCATATGAGAGCTACCATTTCACAGGTGTTATTGCAGTCTTAAAGTAACATTTCAACGTCGCCGCAATGCTGTGGAAACATACGAGGTCTCCTTCGGTTTCAAAACGCAGCTAATAAAATAAGTTAAATAGATAGATATTCTTTATTGAACAAAATACAAACATTTATAGGCAAGGTAGATATTACAGACAACTAGTAGTACAATCTAGGTCTTATCGCTAGTAAGCGATCTCTTCTAGACAACCTTCAGGTAGAGGAAGTGTGCTATAAGAGTGATACTATAAGGCATACAACAGGTCTGACAAAAATGCTGCCAGATGTAGTTAAACCTTGTTTTTCATCGGAGATGATTATGCATAAACCAGGGACATGCAGCGGAGAATACCCTATAAACTCGACGGTGGATCGCTATGCAGGTGCTTTGTCGGGATGGCCAAAGAGACCCCATACGCTGTGGAGGCCAGCAACGCCGCCCGGCGGGCTTATTCCACTAATCCCCATCAACGGGAATTAGTGTACTTTTCGTTCATTTATTTTGACGCCAATTTGGAGCTATAACTGGGATTATTGAACTAAAAAGTTCAGTAATCCGCATTTTATTTCCAAGGCAATGGGGATTAATTAACTTTTTAGTTCATAGATCCCCGTTATAGTTCCAAATTTGCGTTACCGGGGATTGTCGACGGGGATTAGTGGAATAAGCCGCTCGGCTGTGGCGTAGCGTGGGCGGCACAACTCAGAAGGACGGTGTGGTGTCCTCCAGTAGGTTCACACCGCCTCTGACCACTGTTCCCGAAGGCACACGTCGTTGTCTTCTTTAAAAGGTTACGACTACTATTTAATTTGGATTAACATGTATACCAGATGTAGTTAACCCTTTCTTTTTCGTCGGGAATGTCTTTAAATACGCATATACCAGGAATTGCCACGGACACTGATGTAGGACTCGCTTCTATTAGTTTATATTATATTTAAAAAAAGTATAAAATAATAATAACATAATATTTTAACATTTATCACTGAGTATTAAAAACACCATTATGTCCATCAAATCTCTTGTCATGTCTTGTAACAATAAATATTTCGAGCATCATTTCGTAACATTGGAAACACGCTTGTAATATCCTCATCGCGATGGCAGCGTCTGTCATTTTCGTATTAACTCTGTTTAAATACTTTATGAATACCATTTTTCATAAGTTCTATGTAGACCATTGATCTAATGTAATATCACCCAGGTTGGCATTTAATTATAGACATTTGGTGCGCAATTTATCTAATCGCTATAAGCGATCTCTTCCAGACTACCTTTAAGTACAGAATAGCTATAGAATAAAGTAATAGACTAAGTTAGAGATAGTTTAAACACCGCCGCATTATAATTTCTTTGCAAAGGAGGTACTCTACTAATTCCGTTTCAACATTAAAAAAATAGTACCTATTGATTTAATTTATTAAAAACCGGCCAAGTGCAAGTCGGACTCGCGCACGTAGGGTTCCGTACCACTGATTTAAAAAAAAAATTGCGTTTCAGAGCTCTGTATGGGGAACCCCAAAAATTTTGGATTTTTTCTGATTTTATTTTAAAATCTTAATGCGGTTTACAGAATACACCTACTTACCAAATTTCGGTGCAGTAGCTCTTATAGTTTCGGAATAAACTGGCTGTGACATACGGACTGACAGACAGACAGACATGACAAATCTATAAGGGTCCCGTTTTTGCCATTATGGCTACGGAACCCTTAAAACCGAGCGTCACAACACCGAAACAGTCTCCGTGTGCCACCAAAAACTGTTTATACACCCCACTACTTTAATCCCGTGCACGTCCCCGTAATATTTCCCCCCCAGAAATCCACCAACACTCCGGCTGGGATGATCAGACGGATTCCAACCTGACTCACGTACGGTTTTAATAAATGAAACACGATGAGTGCACGCATACAAAAGTGCTTTGGCTGGCTTTCGTCTTAGGAGAAAAGATTGTAGAAATGTCATATTTCGTGTTATGTATGAATTTATTAGCTTATATTGTAATTCCTTTATCAGTTTCCCCACAACTGCTTCTTTGATTACCAAAAAATACTAAAAAAGCGGAGTTCCCATAGTTTTATCCAGTAAAGATGGTACGACTGTGTTTGCTTTGCGCTCGGCTTGGCGGGGGCACTCCCGTGCCCCCCGATAATTATCGGACAACATCACATACATAAGTCCGACCCCAAAGGAGGTAAGTAGCGTAAGCACTTGTGTTGTGGGTATCAGAACAACGAAGGTACCACAAATCTTAAATACAAATATAAACACCCTGATACGGAACAAACACAAATGTTCATCACACGAATATTCGTCCCGGGTAGAGGTACAACAACCCACGACCCTTACTTAGTTCAGAAGGCAGGAGCACGAAACAAGCAGGAGTCTCTACCAAAGGAGCAATCGAGCTAACCACGAGTAATTTGAAGAAAACGAAAATGAAGATAATAATATGTTTTCGCTTTGAAGCCCAAGACTCACCACGTCTTCACACAAAGCCTTATACTTCTTAAGAATAAGCTGCTTCAGATGATTTTATTTACTTTTGATGAAACTCCTTCAAAACAAAACTTATATTAGCTCAGTGTTTTACTTCATAATATTTACCCATTTAGAGTAGGTACGTTTATCTTAAAAAGAAAGTTATAAATGGAAAATATTAATTTTTAATTGAAGTTTGAAAGGCAATTTTCACTAAGTAAGCGAAATTTAAGGCTCTTGGAAAATAAAAGCATTGTGGCTTTTTGGTTTCACGAATTATTTTATAAGCGAAATTTTGCACATCATCATAAGTTTTTAAACTAGTAATTTTAACCCTCGCAAAACGCGGGGGCTTTTTAACACAAATATAGTGTGTTCTTAGTTCCATAACTTTGAAGACCCTCGAAAATTGGTTCTCTAAGTAGCAAAAATATAAGAAAATACTTGGAATCAGAAATGTTAAGTAGAAAGGTAATCGTCTAACTCCAATTGGCCGTTAATAATAAAACAAGCACTCAGCGATCTGGCTAATTGTCTATGAAAGATTATGCTCTCTTCTCGGAAATATATTTCACCAGGCACCGAATAAGGAACGAATATTTTAGATGTTAATTGACAACTAACTGGTAGAATTAGTGTGTCTGAATCTTTGAATAATTTTGATGAAACTGTGAAATGGCAAGATTGTTTTTTGTAGAAATTTCTATTTTCATTTTAATGTAGGTACGTATTTTTGCCAACCTCAGACCTTGTGATTATTGGCAAAGCCTCCAGATATTTGACCAAAGTGGCGTACAACTCCAGTTGTACGCCGTTTTGGCATTATGTTTGTTGTAGCTTTGTCATGTGTCCAGCAGTGGACTTTTGAATTATCTGAAATGGTTCAGTTTGGGATAAACTCTTTCATGAAGCAATCATCGATACCGAAATCGGCTGGATAGGATCATTATCACTGTTGCAGCAATAATCATGGTAGAACTGGACTGAACTGAGGAAATAAAGCTACGCAGTATAAGCCTCAAAAATTATAAAACAAAAAGGTGCATCAAAATTGGTCTATTTGAAGGTGATAAGATTTCCCATACCGACAGATAAATGTTAAAGTAGCATCATTACTAACATTGAGGATTAAAACACCCCAAATGTTATAAATAAAGTCGATCTCGATACCCAAAAGGATCGGCAATTCGACACTATCGAAATTGGATCCGGATTCATAACCACTTATATTCGGCAGGCCAAGAGTTATATTGGGGCTAAGCTTACATTTAGATGACTTTAGATTTGTACCCAAGATCCAATTTGTCTAGCTTCACGGTATAGGATTAGGGCGTCAGATGACAATCGTTTTAATATAATAGGATTTCGGCTAGACTTGGCCATATCCGGTCAGAAGCGGAGCGGGAAGGGTTGAAAAAGATGAATATTTTTGTGACTTTTTCAATTTATTTAACTTCAAGGAAGTCATCGGGTTTTCTGGGTGGTTAAAAGCTATCCGATGCGATAGCTTGATATTTTTCATACATTTTGACAACCAGGCCGTGTAGATTATGGTTAAAGATTCAAAGTTATATATAAATTAAATACATAACAAAAATACCCAAGAAATCCCGCTGGGCCACACATCGCCATCTAGCTCGAAATCAAGCCGAAGCTTGTACCTACTATGGGTACTAAACAACTGCCAAACATACTTAGATGCCTACTTATTTTTGGAAATAAATATAGAAACATGCTGCTTCTTTGTAGACAAACAGACACATTCATGCACATAAATGTTTGTACTCTGTGATTGAACCCACGATCCTTACCTCAGAAGGCAGAGGTCACCAAACGGATCAGTCTCTCAAGAGCTTATATGCTTCTTCATGCAATACTAGCTAACCCGTGCCCACTTCGTTGAGCATAATTATATAACCAATGACACTCAGCAATAATGTGGCTTTATATTGGTGAAAGAATTTTTAAAATCGGTTCAGTAGATCCCAAGAGTACTTTAACAAAATGTACAAACACACAAACTTTACTTCTTTATAATATTAGTATGAATGATGAGATGATCTTTCCATACAGATTACAGTTGTTAAGTTTAGGTTAAGTACTGTATTTTTATGTAAATATCCATTTATATAAAAACTATGTAAATGCTTAGCCATGCAACCTTCGTCAGACCCCGGCAGACGGGGTAGACCTAAGAAGCGTTGGCTTGACGTCATCACCTAAGATATGCGCGCCACTGGACTCGCCACCAGGGATGCCAACGACCGTCTAAAGTGGAGGAAACTTAGCAGGATAGCGGACCCTGGGCTCCGAGGCACGGCCTCCGGATGCAACCTGGAATAACGCTCGGATGATGATGATGAGATGGGATGATGGGATGTAAGGGAACGGCCTATCATCTTTTCGCTCCAAGCCAACCTCACCTGCCCGTGGTGCATCCTGCCGAATAACAAACGAGGCGCTGGCAACCGACTAGAGGCGGTATAACCATCACAATTGAAGGCGTAGCTAAATACTAAAGACCGGTGACGGGTAGCAGCGTCACTGGAGCAAGAAGCTACGCCCTGCGAGAGCCAACCCGCCTGCCCAGCGTGGCGATTATGGGTACATATCCTCCAGATGTTTGCTCTAAGTGGCGAACAACTGGAGAGGCCTATGTCCAGCAGTGGACTGTAATAGGCTGATGATGATGATGATCTATTTATGTAAACAAAATATCAATAGTAACAATACTAAACCACGTCCATTGAACAAGGTGTTACAAATTATTACATCCTATACTCAGATGAATGTCGACCTCTCAATAATGAATGGACGTTATTTTATTTCCACCGAACAAATGTGTTCTTTGTTTACGCGATAAATCTGTTTAATCACCTGCCGCCTGTTAAATGGTCTCTGGGGGTTGGTAATGAATAAACAAGATACTGTACGCACTCCATTGTGTGTGGACGGGAAACAGAGCTTTGGGCGAAGTGATGTGTTTATTTATTCTAAAGCTAAACGTCACCGACCTGCTTAACGCGATGACTGATCATCATCAGCCTATTGCAGTCCACTGCTCAGCTGGACATAGACTTCCCCAGCTGTTTCCACTTTGGGCAAACATCTTGAGGATTTTACTCATAATCGCCACGTTGGGCAGGCGTGTTCCGATCGTAGTGCGTAGCTCCTCGCTCCGGTGACGCTGCTGCCCGTCATCAGTCTGTGGTATTTAGCTACGCCTTCAATTGAGATAGTTACACCGCCACTGGTCGGTTGCCAGAGCCTCGTTTGCGTTGGCAGGATGCACCACGGGCAGGTGAGGGTGGCTTGGAGCGAAAAGATGATGGGTCGCCCCCTACATCCCACTACTATGACTATTTTTTTAGTTTTACACTTTTTTTAGTGTAGGTATTCTATAATTGCAATGGAAAGGAAAACGTAACTGTTATTTTGCAATTGTTATTTAAACAGGCGCCAACGTCACCTACAAAAATACACACATAGTACAAAATACTAAAACAGTATTCACATATAAATTTTCTGAGCACATAAATAACATTTGTACCTACATTAAAACTTCATAACGTTCATTTAACGCTGAGCGCAGACATGAACGTGTGTGAAATAATAAATACGGGAACGAATCAAAACACACGCCTTACGTGTGTGAATTTAACTTAAGGTACAAGAACACAATGTGTGGACTACGATGACGATCATCATAATCAGCCTATCACAGTCCACTTGTTCGCCATTTTAGTTACACATTTTTTTTATAGTGGCTAGACATAATGACTTCCCTATACCTGATGGAAAGCGAAAGAGAAGCCCAAGTCGCTGTGACAACGGGCAAGTAACTGGACAGTTACCTGTCAGTTGCCACCGCCATGCCGGCCCATTCCAAACCATAACCTGGGGGGGAGGTAGGGCATAGAGAATCTTCGCTTGAATTGAGCCACCCGTCCGGGGATGGACCTCCACTCTATAGAATACTGCATCCAAATGACCTCTGGGTCGTGTTCCTGCCAGTGAGTAGGGTTTCCAGAGCTCGTGGGGGGTTAGGGTTGGGCCGGCAGGGCGGTAGCAACTGATAGGTAACTGACCAGTTACTTGCCCGTTGTCACAACGCCTTGGGCTTCTCTTTCGCTTTCCACCAGGCGTATATGTTCCATTATGTCGAA
This sequence comes from Conogethes punctiferalis, assembly GCA_031163375.1. Lineage (NCBI taxonomy): Eukaryota > Metazoa > Arthropoda > Insecta > Lepidoptera > Crambidae > Conogethes > Conogethes punctiferalis. The sequence continues at coordinate 6,420,023 of CM062098.1, read as the reverse complement.
CTACTATAAAAAGAATGTTATACGACGTATAACATACAGACGAATAGAGACCTCCTCCTCCTTTTTTGAAGTCGGTTAAAAACGAATGTTCACAGCGAATAAAATATCCCTTAATACAGTTGTTTTAACATAGCTTAAACAGAGACTGGCGTGTCTGGCAATAAAGAACAGAGTTTTATTTTAACATTTCTCTCTTATAAATATTCATGGCACAACCACATATCAATCTACTCTTCTGTCATCATAGCACAAGCAATAATGGACTCTATGCTTTGACTATTTAGTTGAAAATTTGTTAGGGATCTTTGACAGAAAGTGGGAGGTTTAACTGTTGCCGTCAGTACATTCAAAAGTTGTACGGGAGACGCACAATTAGGATGTGTCTGACTAAATATTTATATTAACTCGGTAAACGGTGATCTCGAAGCGTTTTTCTCGTGAAACTAAAATAAATACGCAAATGTACGAATGAATGGATACATAACGTCAATTATGATCTTTTATTAATTTGCTCCGTCTGTCTGTTGCGCTTTTACACTAAAACCACCGTTAGTGTCGTCATTTTCATTTTTTTCATCCATACATCTAATTTGTAAATTAAAAAAGAACTACCCAATGACAGTATTTAACGCGGCACAAACTGTGTCCATAATTTTGTGAATTTTTTTTTATAAGAAGATCTTTTAGGATAACCTCACTCCACTTGATGGTAAGCGGTCGTCCAAAAGTTAGGTCGACAGGCATTATAGAACAAACCCATTGCGCCTGTCGCCCTCACCCTGAAGGCCCACTGAGATGCCGTTTCACGCCCCGCCTAAAGAACCCAGGATTGTAAGAGGAAGAAAACAGATGAGCTGGAAGGGCATTCCATGACTTAATGGCATGGGACAAGAACGAGGAACTAAACATCTTGGTGCGCGACACCATCATCTGGTTTGCGGATGACAACGCTGTACGCAACTGCTTGATGATGTGCGATGATGTGGACTTCTTCTTAGTCGGGCACTCTTCACAGAGTGGTTTTTTTTTTTTTTTTTATAGTACCTCGACATAATGGCTTCCCTACGCCTGATGGAAAGCTAAAGAGAAGCCCAAGTCGCTGTGACAACTGGCAAGTAGCTGGCTAGTTACCTGTCAGTTGCCACTGCCATGCCGGCCCAACCCTAACCCCCCACGAGCTCCGGAGACCCCACTCACCAGCAGAAACACGACCCGGAGGTCATTTGGCTGCGGTATTCTATAGGGTGGAGGTCCTTCCCCGGACGGGCAGCTCAATACGAGCGAAGATTCGCTACGCCCTACCTCTCTTAAACAACAAAACTGGTCGTGGCTACAGATGGGCAGAGCTGCGGCTCAACGTTACTGGTCACTGTCAAGGATGCGGCCCGTTTTGCTATACTTCTCTCTATCTCTGTCGATTTTCGGCATTACGTACACACTGCACGGTACTAGATCCTTTATGGATGTGGACACAACGTATTATATTATTACTAGCTGTTCCCGCGGCTTTGCCCGCGTCGCCCCAAAGTAGCCTATGTTACTCTCCATCTCTTCAACTATCTCCACTTAAAAAATCACGTCAATGCGTTTGGTCCGTTTTGCCGTAAAAGAAAGACAAACAGACAGACAGACACACTTTCCCATTTATAATATTAGTATCGATTGTCCCTGTCATGTCATAATAATGTCATGGGCATACCCAGGTAGGGGCAGTGTTACGTACGGGCACGTACGGTAAGTCACCGGAAAATAGCAAGAATCGTAAGTTGATCAATTTCCTAGGTAGTTGATTAACTTCCGGAAAATAATAAACGGCAGTTGAAATGTATTATTTAACCTATGTATTTTAGTAAATTGATCATTTTACGGGGTCTTGCCGTAAAATCATCAGACGAAGGTGAGGTGAACGTTGATTGGTTCAATGGCTCACGTGGCGTTATCCCGGCAACCAATCAGGGAACAGTGTATTAATTTACGGGTAAAAGTGCACCGTTAAATAGTGCATTGAGCAACGATTGGCCCATTTGAGGACGATTTTACTTGTGTCAAAATCGTAAATTATGAAATGACTGTCAGGCTACCGTAAATTGATCAACTAACTGAAATCCATTGCGTTAAATGATACATTTCATTCAACTACCGTTTGTTATATTCCGAAAGTTAATCAACTACCTAGGAAATTGATCAACTTACGATTCTTGCCATTTTCCGGTGACAGGTATAATTCTACGTCCATACTAAGTATCTACTTTTGAAACTTAAGAAAAAAGAGGGAAAATTACGGTTAATGAAATAGCTAGTGGGTTTGTAGATAAAATAGTAAACTTCATTAGCTTTTCCTGTATGTAATGTCTAAAATTAAGTCGTTACTCGCGTTCCAGCGCACCCACTCAGTTAGTCTAGCACTCACCATGCATAGATGCGTAAAATATTACAAAAGACCGACTTTTTATGACCCATAGGAATTATTACGGACTGGCTCGATGGCTCATTTGGTAGCGACCTCTGCCTTTTGAGCCAAGGGTCGTGGGTTCGATTCCCGCACAGTACAAACATTCGTGTTTATGACTAAGTCTGATTGTATTGGTTTGGGTGTTTGCTATACAGGTCTTTTCGCAAGTGGCAAGAAACTGGAGAGATCAATGTCCAGCAGTGGACTTGAATATGATTCACCTAGCCGTATATAATATGTATTTATTTACAAAAAAAGTATATGTAAGTTTATCAGTTGTCTAGTACCCATAGTGCAAGCAATTTATTAATCTGTAGTTTGGGGCTAATCTTTATTTGCATAAATAATACTTAAGTTTTATTTATTCTTGAATGGTATCCGTTTACATTTCCGCTCTACAGGCGGTGTGGAAACTTTACGTCTAAAGGTACGTTGCTTTTCCTTTGGGAAAAGGGGGAATTTAGATAATATTTTAGTGGAAAGGAAATTTATTATTTAATTCATTAAGGCTTCTCTACAGCGGTTACCTATTTAGGTTAGGTTACCTTCTGTGTCCCACGGGACCTCCGCTTGTTATGCCAAGGGCTGTTGCCACAGCCATTGGAACAAAGGATGCTACTTTATGCTTCGTGTAGATTTCCGTATTCAATAAGAAGAAAGCATCAAGTGAAAATAATCATCCCACCAAACATTCTGTAAAAACTAGCCAAGTCTCGATGGAGCTGTTTTTTAACCGACTTCGAAAAAAGGAGGAGGTTCTCAATTCGTCTCTATGTATAATATTTTTTTTTTTTATGTATGTTCAGCGATATTTCCGTCAATTATGGATGGATTTCAAAAATTTTTCGACAGTTCGACAGAAGACACTTCCGAGGTGGTCCCATTATCACCAAGTAAGGATCTGATGATGGGATCCTGGAGAAATTGAGGGCAACAACCGAAAATTGTACGCTCATATAATGTTTTTGTTACGTAATCATATTTTACTCAGGTATATGCTTCCGGGCGTCAACATCTGGTGCTGATGATGAAGCCACAGAACTCCTTAACGGTTAGGAGTTAGGGGACAGTACTGACATTGGTCGATATTAAACTAGGTATTAGTATGTACTTATACAGGGCTAATAGGGCAGGTGATTTGGTAAGTGATATGCTTGATTCTAGATCGCAAAGTCTTCACTTGACTTAAAGCAAAATTTTTCATTCCTAAGTAAAACTCTTAAGTACATTAATTAGCCTTTATTCAAGGTCACAGCACATTAACGCAACTAAAAACAGAGAAATAAAATTATTTTTAAAAAAAAAATTAAACCGACTTCAAAAAAAACGCAAACGACCAAAACTAAAAAGCGATAAATAACGTAAGTAATTATACCCTTAATACATAATCATTTAAATATTACAATTATCACTTATTTTTGAAGTCGGTGCCAGCCAAACATATCTAGGTATATTGTCGTGTGGATATGCCGGCCGCGCGCGTCATACAACAACAGTCTTCGTTAGGTACCGAGAGGTTGGCACCGACTTCAAAAATAAGTGATAATTGTAATATTTAAATGATTATGTATTAAGGGTATAATTACTTACGTTATTTATCGCTTTTTAGTTTTGGTCGTTTGCGTTTTTTTTAGTAATGAAATCTAGACAAAAAGACAAAGTCGTGTCAAGTTTAATTTTTTTTTTTAATATTTATATAATAGAGATATAGATTCTATAATCTCGGGACAATTATGGATAAAATCAGCCGTGAAACTGCAGATTTTATTTGAAACGTGTTTGGGCACCCAAGTGTGTGATAATAAAGTATATTAGAATAAACTTACATTATTGGTACCAGATACATGTACCTATAGGTAAACCGATCAGCAACACACTAGCACTGGATTTCTCTGACCGATAACACATTCAAATAAATATATCTTCTATTCCAACCTACAACCATCTTAAACACTTAAACTTAGGTAACTTCTAGGTACACAAAGACACCTTACTTCAGCTATCTTTATAATAGTTATTTAAACATAAGCTAATATCATCAGTTTAAGGTTCCTTACTGCGATTTCTTTATTATTATAGTAAGATGTGTGATGTTCCGGAAGGGCAGAGAGGGTGGGATGAATTATTATAATAATATACACAAGGGACGTCAGTATTAACTATCAAAGACTTTGTCAGTCAGTTTTGAAGTATTGTAAGGAAGCATATCCGGTCCCTTGCATAAGTAGCGCTATCTCACCATAAACTAACATAAGATAGCACGTTATAATAAATTAAGGAATTGTTAACAAACCTAATCAGGCGATCTCTAAATTCTATTAGAAAACATTATCGCTTAAAAGTCGCTAAATAAGTTACAAGTCGCGTACGAGTGCGGGCCACTCATACGCGCGCGTCACAGCTGTTGTCAATACAGTACTTATAATGTTATGAAAGTAACCGTAACAAAGGGACATGTTAAAACATTATTAAAATTAACTAATTATATAAATAAACACCTATATTAGACGACATCGCGTTAAGAGCTCGTGAATGCATTACGAGTCGTGATTATGATGGCGCAAACAGAGATTCCAAATAAAATTGCGGACACAAAAACATTGAAAGTAGTATGTAAACAACATTTCATAATTTAATTTATCAAAGGTAATAAATACCGGCTAAATCTTTTAGCCGGAATAGTAAGTTTATGAACTATAAGTTACTAAAAGTTATTTACGACTGCCAATGAGTGTTTATTGGCGTGGAGAGTTTCGGCCCCCGGCCGCTGCGGAGGATTGGCGCGGCAGAGCACTAGAAAAATGGAGAGGCAAGAAAAGGATCGACGTACGGATGGATGGAGGAGAAAGAATCACTGGAAAAAGACAAAGGAAGAAGACAGAACAGCAATGAGGAAGGACCATTGGAATTGGAAATGGTGGAATGGTAAAGAGTGTGAGAAAGGATTGCATAGAAACGTTGGAATGGACAAGGTAAGCGTAGTTATTACGATAATAAGGAGTCGCGCCGCCGCCTACCGGCAACATCGATGACGACCCACGGGTACCCGGCATGAAGGCCGGGTACAGTTATGGGTGAATGTTCGTGGACATTATTCACGTAAGAGAAGATCGACGTCGCGTTGGTCGTTTGACTCTTATAAATCAGAAGTGCGATAGGCAAGTACTTGTACTTGTGCAAGTCACTTGCTTATCCCAGCCCATAAATGACCGCAGGCACAACTGCAACAGTGCCTATCTTGCTTAAATTTTCCTTATTTGTGTAGTGGAAAGTGATAATTTTTTTTTTTTTTTCCTATATGACAATCATAAAGCCGCGGTACCCGATATCGCCTTAATTGATGGTGAGTGTAGACTTTGCAACTTTATAGCGAGTGTGAGACCGTCTACGCTACGCCGCGCGTCGTGTTTTATTAAAGATCTTTTCAGATCCATGGCGAAAATCGTGTAAGGATGCAGCAAGGGTCCTATTAATATTATTAGGTACCTTCAACGTCTAGCTTGGTTATTTGAGTAAGTCCATATATATCATAAATTTTGAAAATGGCGCCGCGGGGCTACCCTGGAAAAGTACATGAAAAAGTCGCGCAGGTAGCCGGAGCAGAACAAATGCGTGTACCTAGTGTCGAGAAATTTGTCGAGCGTATATCTTAGGTGAGCCAGAAATTTTATATAAGTTAGTAATACTTGATCATCATCGTTACATTGGCCTATCGTGGCCCACTGCGGGACGTGGGCCTCTTCAGTTGTTCGTCAGTTTGGTCACACATCCCTAGGCTCTACCCGTGTACAGTGGTATCTAACTGCACCTTCGGTCGTGATGGTTATATCACTACCAGCTGGTTGCTAGAACCTCTTTTGTTATTCGGCGGGACGACTACGGGCAGGCGAGAGTGACTTGGAGCGAGTAGATGATGCAGTCACTACCTACTTCCATTTCCATAGTCACCCCAGTATTACTTACATGAACAAGTAACTCATTTTAATTCGAGTGTTAGCATACTTTCACAACCCAACTTAGTCAGAGTGTAAAACTTGTCACTCAGAGCCGCTGTGTTGAAACTGAAGATGGGAAAAAAAAATTATATGATTTCTCTTTGTGATCCATCATTATAACAGTATTATCATTTGTAGGTACTTCTTTTCTTTCTCTTGGGGTTGACTGGCAACTTGTGAATGGCACCCCATGGGCAGAGATTCACTACTAGTCAGTTGCACTCTCCGCAGATAAGACTAAGGCTATAATGGAATTGACTTTTAATTTCAGATAAAGATGGATGACGAAAACGAAACTTGCCATGCAATGGTGCCAGAGTATACGAATTGTGAGATAGACAATGATGGAACCAACGGAATGTGAGTGGCGGCAAACATAGTATGTGAGTTGGATAAAGGGATGACTTGGAGGTAAGCAGAGTAAGGGTGTTGTTACCTAGCCATGTGCAGGAGCGGTCTCGCTCATATTGCCATTATGTGGTGATAACAAGAACAATACAGAGCTCAATAGTTGTGAGAACTATGCAGAGTGGAATAGTTGTGAGAACTATTATATGAAGCAGAATAGTTGTGAGAACTATTATATGAAGCAGAATAGTTGTTAGAACTATTATATGAAGCAGAATAGTTGTTAGAACTATTATATGAAGCAGAATAGTTGTTAGAACTATTATATGAAGCAGAATAGTTGTTAGAACTATTATATGAAGCAGAATAGTTGTTAGAACTATTATATGAAGCAGAATAGTTGTTAGAACTATTATATGAAGCAGAATAGTTGTTAGAACTATTATATGAAGCAGAATAGTTGTTAGAACTATTATATGAAGCAGAATAGTTGTTAGAACTATTATATGAAGCAGAATAGTTGTTAGAACTATTATATGAAGCAGAATAGTTGTTAGAACTATTATATGAAGCAGAATAGTTGTGAGAACTATATGGAGCTGTATAGTTGTGAGAACTATATGGTGCTGAATGGTTGTGAGAACCATTTGGGGCTGAATAGTTGTGGGAACTACTATGGGGCTGAATAGTTGTGAGAACTATTATGTGGCCGCATAGTTGTGAGAACTATACGGGGTTGAATAGTTGTGAGAACTATTATGGGGCCGAATAGTTGCAAGAACTAAATGGAGCTGAATAGTTGTGAGAACTATTTGGAACAAGAACATTCGCAAATTACTAATCTGCTGAAAGTGGGCAGGCCATACTGTGCGAGGCAGAGACAAGTGTGAGGCAGAGTCAAGAGTGATTATGTTTTGGGTTTTGAGCCACCTGAAAAGGAAAGGGGTTGTCCACACGGGAGATGGGTGGACAATATCAGGAAAGCTGCAGGAGCGACATGGACAAGATTGGCCACATATAGATAAGTTTGGCAAGAGGTGGAGGAGGCCTAGCGGACAGATACTACGGTAAAGACTAATAATAATAATATTAAAAAAGTGAGTATATTACATATTATTCATTTTGCTATAAAATTATCGTTCCCAAATAAAGTTACTACGCTATCTGTGTAAACTAGAATGTAATTTGCGTATCTGATTTGCAATCAGTTATCAGGCGTCAAATAGAGCCAAATCCAATGGACCTAGGTTAGTCTGCAAATACTAACAATCGGTCGTAATACACGTTGACAAGAGATTGAACAAGAGACAACTGACCGTTGTCTTGCCTACTGTGATAGGTGATTTATTACTGTATTATAGTATAATTTTGTTATAAGTAGTTTGCTTATAATTGGGTTACACATAAGGCATAGAACCATTGTTCCATGTTAGTTATAAGGATTTATGTGTAATGTGTTAGCAAACCTAATAAATAAATAAAATAAAATAGGTCAACAGAGACTTCTGTTCTGTTGGTAGTTCTGTTGACACGGGCGTCATGGACTTGATACATAGTGGGAAAAGTAGACCACTTTTGATACAGTAGTTAAAATAAAATAAAAACTAAAAACCCTATGAATAAAGAACAGTGTACTTGGCATGTCGTGAAGTGTAAGGACTCATACATAAGAAAATGTAATGATGGTAGTTGAGATAAGCTTGGTTTGACGCATCAGACCTTAGTGCAGTTCATAGATGACTACTAGGGATCAATTAATTCTATTTGGTCCAACAGGGGTGAGAAGGAAATTACCCACATCTTGTTACCTAAATTGACAGGATTTGTAAGGCGGTGGTTCGAGAATTTGACCACAGGTTTGTATATTATAAGAAGAGTGGGAACATAAGCCAACAGAATCCTAGCTGGTGAAGACCTGATTTGCTGGTATGCATCATATTAACAAAAAAATTGTGTAGTATTAGGGTTAGTACAACACTAGACAGCTGTAAAAAGAGAAAAAAATAAGGTGCTCGGGTATTCAAAACTGTTAAACCAATTAATTCCTTTGACCTGGAGTGACATTCTGACAGGAATGCACAAATATACACCAATGCTACCAAGAGCATTATGCTAAAGTGATGTTAGCATGAATAACAAATTTTTATATCGTTTGCTGTGCCAATAAGTTACTGCGATAACCATGACAATGGGACATAAAGTGACAACAACTTGATACTCTTATACTTATTGGACTCGATGTATTACGTCTATGATCCTTTTTATTTCTGACACATCTTTCTAGAAAGAGATCGAATTAAACCTTCAATTAGGAGGAATTGCTGTGCCATGTGAACCTTGGGAGCATAGTTACTGATAAGAGAGTGTGAAACTGGACTACTGGACTTGCATGTGGACACCTCTTAACTACCATCCCCGAAACGTTTCGGAGACCTTCCTGTTAGCGCTATAAATAAATGTGAAATTAATGTTTTTGTTTAAGACATCATAGAGCTGACTGAAGTTGTTATAGTTCCAGATGGGGCCGTGAAGTATTGGGCTATACTAGGCCATACTTTTACAGAGAAACCAGATGAAAATACTTAATGAGGACATGTTGACAATTTGTAAAAATAAATCACTGAAATCGTACAAGCAAGAAAAGCAAAAAGTACGTAGTAAATTATAAGGTAAGTAAGAAGTGATGATAATGATACACTATGGGTAGTACACTACCTACCTACCTAAGGGCATACGATGGAAAGTCGTCAAAAGAACCATTATGACTTGGGATATTTTAGTTTCAAGGGAACATCCCAACCAACTAGGGTCAGAATAATGCAGCAGTCATGTCATGACTGATCAACCATAACGAGCAGTCATGTAGAAGATACTTCTATCTAGAAGATGTGATGTAATGTGTGAAATCATCTTCGTACGCATCAGCACAGACTTAATTAGAAGTCGAAGCAGCCGCCATGTCCGAAATCAGTCGGAAGCAATCGATCACTTTTATCCAAGATAAGTCGCATCACTGTCGACGAGATGACTCATAAAGAAGTAGGCGAACATCCGTCTCGAATGCACCCATATTAATGGGGTCTGTGACCAACAAGAAGACTAATTGCTGATCAAAGGACCACTTCACTAGCTATGATTTGAAGAAAATATTTCAACATCAAACACACAATTAATAATTATACAACACTGTGGACTTACCAAGAGTGAATAGGTAAGTGGAAAGAATTAATCACACAAAGGGGCAAACGCGCTCAGATATCCGTACTGGCCTCAACACAACTGTACTTAGAACAACACTCGGACCCGAGGTAGGTATTAGGATTAAAGGATAGTGAGCCAAGAAGAAAGCCGATGTCGACTATGAACGAGAGTACGTGACCGGAGACCTCGTGATCATCAAGAGAAGGGAAAATTGAAGGAACTGGTCCCAGGGTACCAAGGACCATATCGCATCTTGAAACATTACCCATAAATGGAGTGGTAAGAACACCCCACACACGAAATGTAATGGCGACTGATCGCACGAAGGCATGGTAAGTTTTTGAGAAAGTTTTATTGATAGTGAGTAGTTCCTAATTAGACACAGATGATGCACCAGGCTCATCTTGAAAATAGTACGTAATTGCTTAACTCCGTAACAACTGTGATTAATAATTTAAATGATTTACACAAATCATGTCTATTGTCTTATTAATCTAACGCATTGACTCTATTATTTATGAAGAATTAGAGTACTTACTGTGTATTATGATGATACAATAATACCTAAGTAATTATTAGCGATGGTTTTGTAAATTGATCATACAAGTAGTAACATCATTATAGAAGGGCGTAACGAATGGTGTGCGTTACGATACGATTAAAACTCGCAATATGATAAACGTAACTACTAATGATTCCCTTGTTAATTGATCATAGTAAGTCATGAATGGAAGGCGTAAAGGATGGTATGTGTCATGAATGATATGATAGATTTAATGCTCTCAGTATAAATAATGATTAGTTTCGTTAATTTGTCAAAGTAACGTCATTAGTGAAGGGCGCAAGAGATGTTGTGTGTTACGAACGTTATGATACATTTAATACTCAGTTTGAGTAATAATTATTGATTATTTCGTTAATTAATCAAAGTAACGTCATTAACAAAGGACGTAAAGAGTTGTATAATTTATGATTATATTATGATACACTTAATGCCTGCAATATGATACTCGTATAAGTAACAATCAACTACGAGTATTGAAGTGTTAATTTAGCACAGCGTAATGTCACGAGGAGTGTGTGGCTACGATATAACAACGTGATGAAAGTGATTATTAGTTACTATTTTGTTAATTTAGGGTATTTTTAACATAAAAAGCGTAAGGAGTGTGTTATGAGTCATTTAATTCGTGTAATATGGTAAAGTAATAATGAGTAAAGACTAATTAAAGACTAACTGAAAGTATCTACACAACACACAATATTAAGTCTGACTTCTGTTGTAAAGAATAAAATACGTAAAATCATCATTATTATTATTATCAAACTGAACTTACTCGGCGGCGGGACGCGCCGATATGTAGGATGGCCGAGCTGTAAGGAAGCATATCCGGTCCCTTGCATAAGTAGCGCTATCTCACCATAAACTAACATAAGATAGCACGTTATAATAAATTAAGGAATTGTTAACAAACCTAATCAGGCGATCTCTAAATTCTATTAGAAAACATTATCGCTTAAAAGTCGCTAAATAAGTTACAAGTCGCGTACGAGTGCGGGCCACTCATACGCGCGCGTCACAGCTGTTGTCAATACAGTACTTATAATGTTATGAAAGTAACCGTAACAAAGGGACATGTTAAAACATTATTAAAATTAACTAATTATATAAATAAACACCTATATTAGACGACATCGCGTTAAGAGCTCGTGAATGCATTACGAGTCGTGATTATGATGGCGCAAACAGAGATTCCAAATAAAATTGCGGACACAAAAACATTGAAAGTAATAAGTAAACAACATTTCATAATTTAATTTATCAAAAGTAATAAATACCGGCTAAATCTTTTAGCCGGAATAGTAAGTTTATGAACTATAAGTTACTAAAAGTTATTTACGACTGCCAATGAGTGTTTATTGGCGTGGAGAGTTTCGGCCCCCGGCCGCTGCGGAGGATTGGCGCGGCAGAGCACTAGAAAAATGGAGAGGCAAGAAAAGGATCGACGTACGGATGGATGGAGGAGAAAGAATCACTGGAAAAAGACAAAGGAAGAAGACAGAACAGCAATGAGGAAGGACCATTGGAATTGGAAATGGTGGAATGGTAAAGAGTGTGAGAAAGGATTGCATAGAAACGTTGGAATGGACAAGGTAAGCGTAGTTATTACGATAATAAGGAGTCGCGCCGCCGCCTACCGGCAACATCGATGACGACCCACGGGTACCCGGCATGAAGGCCGGGTACAGTTATGGGTGAATGTTCGTGGACATTATTCACGTAAGAGAAGATCGACGTCGCGTTGGTCGTTTGACTCTTATAGTATGTACAGGTACGCTTACGAGAATGAATAAATATTCCCAGATTTTACCACTGAAATACGATATTTCATCAGTTTCGTCACTGTATAATGACTTTGGACCCTCTGAATCGTTAATGGGGTAAGAAAGGGTTCGGATGACGAAACAAGATGAGATTAGTAAATTATTGGTCCTCTCTATTAGACCCTGACTCCGGCATCAGACTTCCAAATGAGGTACTGTAATCAAATAGCCCGTCGCTCATTTGATAGATCCGATTGTCTTCGTTATATAATCGGGTGGCTTATTACGTGGCCTTTATTGCGTTCGGATTCGAAAACGACATTTGTTTGTGTTGCCGTCAAATTATGAGTAATGGCGGAAACACATATAAGTCGATCCGATTTGCTCCAGCCGATTTGCTGCCGACTGTACATACGAAGTTAGTATGTATAGTCGGCAGCAAATATAGTTATTTCAACCCCTAAGGGGGCAAAACGGTAATTGGAAATTGTAGAATATTTAGTGTCGCATTGCACCCTTGTATGAGTTTTTTATGCCTGAAATAAATGACTATATTATTTAGGTAGGTACTCAGCACTGCCTAGCGTTCGCGACATGTGACAACATGTTGTTAGGTGTCCTAGACACCCAGTTACCCAATTAATATGAATGTATTCTATATGAATATGCATTATCCCCTCCGCAAAGTACATGAGTATTCCTTACATCCCTAAAACGCGCAAACATTTAGCGCCACACATTTTTCCAGGCTGAATATAGAAGCTGTCCACGAGATATTTAGAATTCTAGGCACGGATTTTGTAAACAGGGAAGCGATATTTTAGTTGCGCTCGCAGTCTGAAAGAAACATAATTGTGTACATAATGTTAATGTCATTTCGTAAACTTCGTTCGATTCATATTTGCCAACGAATCGAGTGAAAAAGCTTTTTAAGAGCCGACCCGGAGGTGACGTTTTAATGAAAATCTGTATTATTATCCTTTTAATTTTAACTTACTATAAATTTAATGATAACTGTATTGCTTATTATGTATTGGTGTTTATCTTGTTGGTTGTCCTAATAAATAAATAAATATGATGTCAATGGGACCAACTAGGAAGTACACCCTTTACACAAATGTCGGTATCTCCGTATGTACATATACTCGTACAACAACAAATAATATATTCTCCACCTTTTTCGAAAGTCGTTTAAAAAATAAGCGATGCATTTTGTGTTCCTTTAGTCTCATCATCAAATAGGACGTTAACTAAAGTAATATCAGTGACAGAGTAATTAAAAGAGTTGGAATTGGCACACCAACTGTTTAACACTGTGACATAGGCACAACTTAAGTTTTGGCGGTCTTATCGCTAAAAAGCGATCTTAAGGCCATTCACCCCATAATCGTCACACAAGGCAAGCGGGTTGGCGATCGCAGAGCGTAGCTTCTTGCTCCGTAAACCCGATCATCATCGGTATGAGGGCTAAATTATAATGAGTAACCTTCATAGATATTGAAATCTAAATGTACTAGTTACGAATAGCAGATAATATTTAGACTGAATCAGAACAATCTGTCATCAAATCGGCTCCCGGCATAACAGTTCGACGGGCGTCTGTGAAGCCCGAATTAGATTTGTATTCGGAAAGCGGGTAAAGGATGGACAGTGAAACTATTTGGTAATTTCTCTAGTAATTTCATCGTCTGTGTCTAAGTCGGGTTAACAAACTGAAGTGAACGGTAGTGTTCCGACCATATCAACCAAAGAATAGACAACTGTAAGCCCAGCCACACACGGACTGCTTCAGGGAGTTGAGAACCGAACCTAAGTATAAATAAATAATAATATTTTTTTTTAAAGGCATCTCGCTCAGCATGTGCCGAGGCGTGTCTGGGACGCCGCGACGCTGGTCTTCCGCAGATGCCTCGAGAGATCTGCTGTGTGCACCGTAGGCGGATCCGTCGAGAGACACAATATCAAACAACATCACATACATTGCTCTAATCCCAAAGAAACTAACTTAAGCACTTGTGTTATGGGTATCAGAACAATGAAGGTACCACAAATAAATACTTAAATACAAATATAAACACCCAGACACGGGGCAAACACGAGTGCTCATCACACGAATCTTTGTCCCGGGTGGGAATCGAACCCACAACCTTGGTTCAGAAGGCAAGGGTCACTACCAAATGAGCCACCGAGCCAGTCTAGTCTAGTGTAGTCATTTCACATTTTACCACTTTAGAAGAGTCTCTCGCGCAAACTATTCAGTTTAGAAAAAAAATATGTTATAAACCTCAATATCATTTTTAAATACCTATTCATAGATACCACACACGTATAGGTTTGATAAATAAAAATTAAGTTCAGTTCTATGTATGGGGAACCCCAAAAATTTTGGATTTTTTTCTGATTTTATTTTAAAATCATATTATTATGTAATGCGGTTAACCGAATACATCTACGTACCAGATTTCAATAATGTAGCTCTTATAGTTTTGGAATAAACTGGCTGTGACATACGGACGGACAGACAGACAGACAGACATGACGAATCTATACGGGTCCCGTTTTTGCCATTTTGGCTACGGAACCCTAAAAAAGGAATAGCAATACAAAGCGAAAGCGAACGGATTATATTCGGTGCCATCAATCAAACAAACGTCATGCCGGCCGATTATGTGTAGGACTGTACTTGCGTCACTTTGACAGTTTGTTATTATACCAGACCAGCCCACGGGCAGCCCACGATCCGGGAAGCGCTCAAAACACTCCAATAATAATGCGTCGTTAGGATCAAAAGAATTGATGGATCATTAACGCTTATTCCCGTTCCAACCGTTTGCAAAATTTCGACCACAGTTTTCGTTGCGAATTAAAGGGTTAAGAAGTGGAAATGTATCATCATCAGCCGATTGCAGTCCACTGCTGGAAATAGGCCTCTCCAGTTATTCGCCACTTAGGGCAAACATCTGGTTGCAATATACGCATAATCGCCACGCTGGGCAGCCGGGTTGGCGATCGCAGGGCGTAGGTTCTTGCTCCGCTGCTGCTCTTTTTCTGCCCAAAGAGGGAACAAAAAATAAGATCGGTACGGCATAGCGAATCTTCGCTATGCCCTACCTATCTTATTTTTTGGATTCCGCAACCCGGAGGTCATTTGACCTCCGGGTTGTGTTTCTGCTGGTGAGTAGGGTTTCCGAAACTTGTGGGGGTTAGGGTTCGGCGGGCATGGCGGTGGCAGCTGACAAGTAACTGACCAGCTACTTGCCCGTCTCAGTGACTCAGGCTGCCCTTTGCTTTCTATCAGGCGTAGAAGAAAAAAACTGAGCTCTCAATCCTGATCAACGTACTATCCCATCACTTTAAGAGAAAGTTCTGATAATTTCCCTCCTTTGCGGCTTATTCAGCAGAATTAATAGGAACTCATGTCTGGAAAACTTATGAGTGATGCAGAGAATTAGATCTGAATTAATTTGTTCTACTGAATTATGTTGAAACCAGAATTTATCACCTATCCGACTCACTGCTCAACTAGATTGCTCGACTCCCATAAAGTTGAACTTAAAGTCGAGAACCTTCGACTACGACGAGTAGTATTACACTTAAAGGTCTGACAATATTGGCTTCTACACAGTTCAAAGGTTCTTCGCGTCCATCCATCATTGTGAGAGATGACAAATATTTTTCCAACTTTCTTGTCAGTTGATCGATTTGGACCACAATTTGGACCAAAAAAAAATATCACCTACCAAGAACGAGTGATAGATGTGGTTTGGTCACACCACAGGGTCACATTGATATCAAATGGGTCAGCTAGGTATAACATAATTTTAGTTTTGGGATAAACGTTACCAAAATTGTGAATTGTTCCACTGCGCCTCCTAGTCAAAACCTCCTAATCAAACACCTTAATCACACCACACCAACAATCAAATAAGTGATTTGTTATCGACCCCGAAGCAGAGATAAATCGCCTGGCCAGGGGATTTTTACAATGTGTTGTTTATGAAAGTGGAGGAAGAGAAATGTTTAGTTTTAATGAAAATTAAGCACCACCTACTTCAGACTGTATCCCGTCATTTGAATGAAACCATGTTCCTACAACTCACTGATCAAAGGTAAATACCTTAATATCAGGTACAGAATCCTTCTCTTGATAAGCTTGATAAGTTATACTTTGTGTATGAATACCTACGATGCGTCTGCATGACCGAAGTTCATAATGTTAACAGGAAGAACTAAATTTCGATCCTAGTGGCAGTTATCCAAACTACTAAAACAAACTACACTATAAAATTTAATTAGTTTATTGGAAAGTTACAATGTTTCACGAGATTCAACTTAATTATACACGGCAGTCAGCCCAAGATTCCGAACCACAATTTAGACTAAGTAAACAACGTGTTAAGTTAATGTGATCAAAATGACGGCACAGAAGAAATAGTGGCTCAAATCTTCAACTGAAGTGTCGAAAATGGTTTTGCTAGTATCGAAACAGCACTTGTCGATTCAATTAAAAACCCGCACGAGTCAGGAGCAGAAGATGATGCAGATGCCGATCTGGAAAATTATGTAGAGGATACCCAAGCCAAGGTAGCAGGTCAGAGGGATGAGTCTACTGACGCAGAATGTGGTGTAGACGAGAACGGTGAGGAAGATCTCTCGCCAAGTGAAGATCTTATCGGCGCGGCGGCCAAGGCAAAAGTCGTGTTCCTTGTATCCTGAAAAGGGGAATAAAATACTTTTGCAATCAAAACTGCTGCTTTGGTAATTACTGTGTCTGAATTGCTTTGCAATTAAATAAGTACCCCCATATTTCGTTGGCTACTTCCATTTGTACGAATGTATACATATATTTATAGTTTTAGTAGGTATTATAAAATAGATTCCAAAAGGCGGCTATTGCAGGGCAAGGCCTAAGAAAGGTAGATAATAGTGGGAAAGGGGAGCCCAGCAGTAGAACAGCATAGGTTAATAAAGAAGGTACTATACTTACTAGGCATTTTTCCCGTTTGATTTTTCCTTCACTTTGAGTAATAATAAATCCTGAAAGGATGTATCCTCATTTGCTTTGAATAAACACGTGCTGTTTCAATACATTTAATTGGATTGGATTTTTTTATATTTTTTCCGACATTGCACACGACACGAGTAAATGTAATGTTTTGTTTTTGACGGAACGGAATGTGAAATTGAATTTTTATTTTAAAATTAAAAAGAAGTTGGTATTTAAAAATGAGGTAGAATTTAATTACCATAAAGGCTGCTTTAATTAAAATATTCTCTAATTATACAAACACAGATAAAACATGTCTGATCTCTGAGTTCAGTTACTAGGTGTAGTAGAAAGCTGACTACGCCAATCATTTTGAGTCAATCCGATTAAGGATATATTATTTAACTACCTGCATTCCTAGCTTTGCCCGCATCAATATCAGTGATGTGTGAAATGATAACATCCATAAAAATTACATCATCTATGTCAATCTGCCTTTATTTCCATTTGACAATCAGGTGAAATCATATCTAGCGGCTCTGCACTAAGCACAATGCTTGTGTCGCAGTAACCATTTTGCGTTTAACAAACTTTCTCATTTATATTATTAGTAGGAAATAGGATAATTGATTTATAAACCTTTTATTCATCATGAAACACGTAAAATGCGCTATTAACGCTAACTATTCGTTAGTTCTATTTGAAATATTTCTGCAAAACAACAAATTAATATATTCGTCCATATTTTTGGAGCAATTTAATATTTCACGTCAATTTCAATTCATCACATCATACATTTACTGCCCGTTTCATTATACATTTATTCCCTAACCGCTTCCAGGCACATGACATCATTAAAACACGTGCGACTAATAAAAATTAACGCCCAGCGAAATTCCACGACTACCCTGATTCCGTAGGTCGAGAATTAAAATAATTCTCGTAAAAATAGACGGATAGGAATAGTCTTTCCCAAGATCGTGTCAATGGAAACAGGAAGGTCAATGCGACCAATGTCAACGTTTCACATAATTTCTGTTTTATTTTTTGTTTCTTTTTGTGCTTCGTATTACTTGACGAATTTTCATAGTTCTTTTACTACTAGTTTGCTACATTCTTTAAGAAAACTTTTTGCGGCTTGTGCTTAATCCCTTCTACCAAAATTTTGAACAAACTAATGCTTGTCCGTTGTTCCGGCGATTTAGACTCTGCCATGTAGTGTCCTCCCAGCACCATACTATGCAAAACACCACTGACTGCTGTGCCGGAAGTCCCCCTTACCTTAGTGTCGTCAGGATATAAGCCCACGAGAACCAATAGGAAGGCTAAGAGTGAAAATGGCAGCTGAACATGGGCTTCTCCAGTTGTTGGCTACTTTGGGCAAACATCTGGAGGCTTTACCAATAATTGCAACGCTGGGCAGACCGGTTCCGGTGAAGTTGCTGTCTACCTGTGGTACCTATTTAGCTACGCCTTCAATCGTGATGCTTATGCCACCACCAGTTGGTTTCCAGAGCCTCGTTTGTTATTCAGCAGGATGCACCTTAAGTAGGTGAAGGTTGCTGGGAGCGAAAAAATGTAGACGCTACCTTAAATCCCAAATATCCCACCATCGAATATGGTTGCTTTGGCTGAAATCGGTCGGAGATCTTGTGAGCCTTGACCATTTTCGTCCAGACTATTCATACAGAAAGCAATTTGAGAGAGCTGCGGAATTTACTCAGTGAGCAACCTCGCAAAGTTACAACGGATTACAATTATTACAAGTGGCGGTCCGTTGGAAATCCATCAGTCTGGAACTAATTCTGGATTGCCCGTGTAAACTAATTAGTGGTTTATTGAAGCACAGGTGCTTGAACATTTTCCGCTTTTCCATTGCATAAATTATGTTTTACTATCATTTTATGGTTAAGCAAGTAAGTTGTTTGAACAGTTGAGTAATTGAAGCGCAGTGTGTTTACGTAAGTGGGACAATGTTTGATCACAGATTTTGCGAAAGGTAAATTGGAATGGTCTTCTTTTAAGTAATGGTAGCCAGACCTAGTTGACACAAAAAAAGTAAACCTGCCAATGTCGAGAGAAATATTGATAGATATAAAAACACACTGAGGGACATATCAGGAAACGAGTAGCAGCGTTTACTTGCACACATAAAACCTACTGCGTCACCAAAACCCATACGTCATACGTGGTGACTACGGCAAAAGGTTATATAGAAAGAATAGTATAAGAAGATAAAAATGGGAAGAGGAGATAGATGCTTAAAAGCAATGAGAATATTATTGTTTAAAAAAAAAAAAATATTATACATACAGACGAATTGAGAACCTCCTCCTTTTTTCGAAGTCGGTTAAAAAGCAAATTATCACTGTATCCTTAGTGGGAAATAAAGAGATAGTCACGAATTTGCTTCGTGGAGATAGTCAACAAAATTCGATTCAAACAAAAGACATAATTTGAAAACAATATCACCGTTACATTGCCATAATCTATTCGCTCTCGAAACCAATTCGAGAGACCATTTCACGCCAACAGAATAAAACCCCGATGTCATTTCGGACGCCATTAAAAAGAATCCGTTTTTCTCATTTATTTACTTCCTCCGAATCGTCAAACGCTTTATGACATTTCGACAATGGTCCACGGGCTATTCGAAAACAATACCCGATTTGATCTTTATTCGTTCACACATAAAATCGATAATTGTCCGCCATTCCGACGTATATCTTTCAGCCCATCGTTTTGTGGTCACAATAAAATGGCTCTTTATTATTTTCTGAAGGAGGCAGTCGTATTTTTTTTTAAATATATCCAATGGAAACCGACCATTAACATAACATTTATTCTATAATGCTTTGTTTTGGTGATTTATTGTTTGTTTACATTTTAGAGTTCACTAGCTAAATAGAAAATCTTTGACCTCATGGTGCACATTAATTTATAAATCAAAGAGGTTTTACTCAGAAATTGTTATTGGCACTGCTTCAAAAATTGGGCAAGTCTATTCGGCACATAAACACTATGATCGAGGTGCACTGAAATTACCTATGTAATTAATAGAGTTTTATGGAGTTTTAGCTTTTTGAGTTGCTACTAGAGAAGATAGCTATTTTTAGTTTTATTTTTAATCTAATTTTAATACCAAATAACTATTGCCGCCATTTTGTTCTATCCTAGGTCTTATTTACTTACCATGAGGTGTGATTGGGGCCAAGTGCTTTATAAATAAAAAGAAAATAAAAAGAGATTTGTGTGACTTCATTTAATTTAATTAAGGATTTATCAAATAGTTAATTGACTCGAAAAGCGAGATGAGAAGAAGCTTTTCGCGATAGACGCATCAACTCGTACGTTTAAATATTTGACTAGAAAATACATAATTGAAATTTATGTCGTATTACATTAATTTCTGTACAGAAAGCATTGCCAAGTGAACATTTGGCAAGCGTTCTACACAGTTTTAGATTTTAACTAGTTGACAAAACCAAGACGTAAAGGCTTATTTTTGTTGTTGTATTTTTAAATCCGTGTTTGGAATGCTGGTTTTAGGGTTCCGTACAAAAACCCTTATAAGATCGCTCGTCCTTTTGCCACATCCAATTTGCTCAATTGTATTAGATGAACTGTGTATTTCAAGTGCTAATCGCCAAATCTGGTGAAATTTGTTTGCATGGTGGGTGTCGTATTTCGTACGTCAAAAACAATTTTGTTTTAAATAGAAGAACGGTTAAACTATGGAACTTCTTTGCGGAAAATCTACGCGTCGGTCCTATCCGCCTGCCAAGATGACAGAAGCAAATCTCTCTAAATGACAATTGTCATAGGGGAAGGCCTTATGGCCAACAGAAGGTAGACGTTTGAAGGCTGACGATAAAAATGAAGGGGCAAACACAAAATAATGTCTATGTACGGAACCCTCTCCGTGCAAGTTCAACTCACACTTGACCGTTTTACTATTTGTTCCATTTCATACTGAAAACGGCAGTGTAGCAAATGTGATCAATTCCTTTGAACGAACTCACTGTATTGACATTCGCTGTTTACACTTAACTTTTACAGCTTGTGTGTGTATGTGCATTTTAAAAAAAACATGGAATGTAAAAAAGAATATTTTTACGTAGCTTTCAGAGCTGCTTCCTACATTTTTTATGCAAGAGGCGGTTTTATTCAGTAGGATGCACCACGGGCAGGTGAGTGTAACTTGGAGCGAAAAGACGATAGGTCGCTCTCTTGCATACCAGCATGGCATGTCTTGGTTTATTTATTTAGGTACAAGCGGTGCCGGCGGCATCGCACGCGCGGATTTCGGGTTTCAAAAATAACGGACTTCCATAAATTTGTACCTAAATTTTAAGTAAGACCTCTAGCAATACATTGGTGAAAACCGCATTTAATCCCATGCAGTAGTTTTCACATATCAAACATACAGATCTCAAAAAAATTCTCCCGTTTTCCCAACACTTCCCATCACTGCTCTGCTCCTATTGATTGTAGCGTGATAAAAAGTATACTATAACCTGCCCAGGAGTTTTGTTAAAATCCGTCTAGTAGTTTTTGTGTCTATAACGAACATACAGAAAGACAGACAGACATACGGACAGACAGACGGACAGACAGACAAAAATTTTACTGATTGCATTATTGGCATCAGTATCGATCATTAATCACTCCCTGATAGTAATTTTGAAAAAATATTTCATGTACAGAATTGACCTCTCTACAGATTTATTATAAGTACCTATAAATAGATAGATAGAATATTTAACATTTCTAACTAAGTACCACGTGTTTAAAGTCAAATAAAATTCTGCCATCGAAGCTACACCTCCTTAAAGTTAAACAGTAGCGCAGATTCTTTATCTTACATTCTGCCGTGATTTGATATTTAGATGCAGAGATTACCATGTGAAAGGTACCTTATTTGCAATTATATGAAAAGTCGCACCCTTTTGAATCGAGTGGCACCAACTATGTAGTAATCTACATGAGAAAGTAAGGGTGAAGAAAGTGATCCTAGGATATGTCTACTTATGTATGACGAAGTTGGAGTGCGAGTGGCGTCAAGTGTTACCAGACCAATTGGAATGATAGATAGATAGATATATAGGTATATTGTTTATTATCTAAATAAATAAAACTCAAAGGTGACTGACTGACTGACTGACATAGTGATCTATCAACGCACAGCCCAAACCACTGGAGCGAACGGACTGGAATTTGGTATGCAGGTAGCTATTATGACTAAGAAAGCATTTTGATCAATTCCCGAAATTCCCACGAGAACGGGAATTAGCGGGAAAATCCTTTTGTTTGAAAAATCTAAACACGCAGACGAAGTCGCGGGCAAAAGCTAGTACACCATATGATTGACTTAAAACTAGGTATAATAGACAACTTTCGTTGTATAATCATATACGCGGCCTTATTGCTATAAGCGATCTCTTCCAGGCCTTAGGGTAGAGGATAGTCAAAAAGAAACGAAGGGTGGGATAAGCTATCCCACTGAAGCATAATATAATATAGATAAGAATAGATAATAATACATACATTAATAATGGGATGTGGACACTAGACGCAATAAATTCCTAAATATAATTCTAGTAAATAAATACAATATTTAATTACACATAGCAAGCATTGATCTGGGACAAACCAAAAGACATTTTCATGCACACAAATGTTTGTATCTACTGTGCGGAATCAAACCTGCGACCACTGTAATTTAGACTAAAAACAAATCTATATAGTTACGTACGAAGTCTAATCTACATACTCAGAAAAAGAACGCGGTGTGTGTATTGTAGATCATTCATATTTCTAGGACTTTATCAGGTAATCATTATGACGTGTTAATATAAAAAAAATACTAAAATTCGCTTCTCTATTTCATTAGCTTCACCACTAAAGAATAACATATTATATTCATAACATTTTACTCATCCCACTGACTCACATTCTACGTTCGTAGACACAGACATTTATTAAGATAAACTGTCTCTGAAAACAGTGTGTTTATGTGATTCACTCTTAGACTATAATCTTCTTCTTATGAAAAAAGTAAGTGATTTCTATAATACGTCAGTCGTCGCCTACGATTGTTATTTCAACATTTTCGCTTTTGATCGTAAACTAACTTTTGTTGGGGAGTTTAGTGTTGGAGAAAGTAGATATGTTTATGGTTCCGTTCAGTAGGTTTTTATAATGATAGATAACCCCAAGACATGCTACACATCGCCATCTAGCCCCGAACTAAGCCGAAGCTTGTACTATGAGTACTAAACAACTGATAAACTTACTTAGATACTTTTTTTTGTAAATATGTAAATACATTATTATTATACTTGAAAAGTCTCATCATCAGCTTGAATTGCCTCAGCCACCACGCTTGGCAGGCGGGTAGGTTTTATTTGCACCCAGATAAATGCAGCCGCCTGTTTCCTGATAATCCCTTAGTCGTCTTTTACAAAATGAGATGGGGTGGTTTTTTTCTAAATTCGGAAACCACACTTACTTAATAACAACCTAACCCAACATTTTTCAAAATTTTATAAAGTTTATGTGAAACCACTATAATATTTTTGTTAAAACTACGATATTATGTAGGTGGTTTAAGTATAAGTTTTAATAATATAATATCGTATCTATGTAATTAATAGAGATACTTATTCCGCATTTCATTCAAGAATTCCGTTTTTTTTAATTTTAGATAAAATATAAAGAACGTTGCTCCTACAACATCAAATGTTTTTTATAAATAAAATTCGTATTTTTAAGCCGGAACCATTCACCATGATTATCAAGCCAATTATACTAAGCCTGTTTATTTTTTAAAGGTGCTCCCTCACCGGGTGCATTCACGTGTAATATTATAAAAATATAGATACATACTTCGTAATATTAACGATATTACCTTACTCGCGGACTGATGACCACATAAGACTTAACGTTATAAAATGTTTGACGTTACATAACAACTACTATCTTAATGACTAACGAACATTCGCGTGTAATGAAACATAAATAGCATAGATTCGTCTTAGCTTTGGATGTCAGAATATTACACAATAGCTGAACCGGGCGTACTTCATCATCATTATCATCATCAGACTTTACCAGTCCACTGCTGGACATAGGCTTCCTTCATTGTTCGCCACTTTGCTCGATCCTATGGCATACTTAGTATGGCCTTAATTTTTTGTAATTTTTTTATTAGACAAATCGCGTCCTTACAATAATGAATACACAAAACCAAAAATCACCCAATTTGGTGCAGTCGTTCGAAAGTTTTAGAGCCTTCCGCTCCCCCAACAGTCCGGTGATGATGACAAGGCCATCATCGTAGTCATTTAGAAAAAAAAAGGTCGAAAGTTATACGGTCACATACATTTAATTTTCGAAGATCTATTTTTATTTATGGATTGTAACATTACAAACCGGGTGAAGAAACACCTTTAAAACTAATCTCAAGGCCTATAACACTCGTCGTAACAAATTAAATTTGCAACTTGTTCCGTTTTACTTTATTATTAAAAAGTTTTTTATGCGCCGTGACAGGATACCTACACAATGTGCGTTTTTTAAACGCAACCGCTGCGTTTTCCGGGCGACCATTAACTCAAATACCCTACTTGTATAAAAAGATTTTGTGATAAGAAGGGATGAAAAGCAACGACCTATCATCTTTCGTTTAAACCACCCTCAGCTGCCAAATTACTAACGAGGCTCTGGCAACCGATTGATGGCGGCAAAACCGTCACAATTGAAGGTGTAGCTAGCCTTCAATCAAGATGGTTGCATATGAGCCCGGCCACACCGATCAAGTGCCAGTGTGACCAATAACCGACTGGTGGCGGTATAACCATCACAATTGAAGGCTTAGCTAAATAACACAGACCGATGACGGGCAGCAGCGTCACCGGAGTGAGGAGCTACGCCCTGCGATCGCCAACCCTCCGGCCCATTCGTAGAGCAACAACTGGAGAGGCCTCTGTCTAGCAGTGGCCTGCAATAGGCTGATGATGATGATGATGTGACCAATAAAAACCGCTAGTATAGTCGGCTTTACGCTTCGCGCGCGTTCAAAAACCGCTCCGTTTGTTTCACCCATAAATCCTCCACGTAAAAGCCCCTTCCAAACTTGTACGACCCACTGTTAACAGCTTTGTGTGAACTTCTAAGCGTTTTATTAAAATTATTATTAGGGTAAGATTGGGAGGCGAATACTGCCTTCTCATCTTAGTTATTAATAGCTCCGCCAGTCAGTTATGAATCGCCTAATTTTAGAACGAACTGGAAACTGAAAATGCACGAGAAAAGTTTTCCGGAGTAGATCTCTGACTAAGCACGTTGAATGCTTAATTTATCTGGTAATGCGAACTTTTCATGATAATTTCATCTCCATGAAGGTTGAATTCATGAAATGAGTCATGCTGTCTGAAATTAAGATTTTGTAAGCGAATGCAAACGTTATCCGCTTTAGTACGAAAATCTTTTAAAATATAAATCATCAATATCATCATTGACAAAAACAATAATTAAAACGATTGCCGCCGGAAAAGCTGGTGAAATAATAAATTTATTTTTATTTACCTCAATAATTAAGTTTTTAATTGATTCAATTCGTATTATTTATAACTATTATAACATACAAATACATACATCCAGCCTGGAAACGTCCTTCGTAACGTCATATCATAGTCATTATTATCATAGGTTTATCCTAATGAGGGATTTGTCTAGTTGGCGCTTGGCAGGTAGTCTGATGACCCCAGTTTATTTGTACCAAGATGAACGCTCCTGCGTTTCCTGACATTCCCTTAGTTGTCATCTACGAGACCTACGGGATGAGATGTGGAGGTCCCATTCTCAATCCAAAAACCACACGGATAAAACTACACACATATAAAAACACGCAATTCGTCCACTAAACGATTTTTGAATTATAAGTAGGACCTCTGCAATCCGAACGCGCAACTAAATGATGGCCGTGAAGTGTTAACTTCCGACTATAGCAAAAAAAAAGCTTACAGAGACTTCTCCAGATCAATGTCAAGAAAGACACGACGAAATACTATAATGTGAAGGACACGTAAATACGCCGTTGGCGTGTAAGTAATCTATGGATTAACTAAGACTTGAAATCTCATCATCAGCCCGCGAACATACACTGCTGGACATAAGCCTCCCCCAAATGACAATAGGGAATATGCATGAAAAATAGTTTCAGGTATTTACTAATTTATCGTAAAATAGATCAAAATCTACTACGAACAGTGAAAACAAAATCAAAATTGGTTGAAAAATGGGCGAGATACAGTCATTGAAAGTGAATATATCCGTCTCTCTCTCGCGAAACAGATTTTTCTATGGAGTTAGTACGGCGCTTACGGTACGTGACGTCAACTACCGCATCGGATCTCTCTGTCTAATCAATAACTTTAACGCTTTATAACTCGCTTAATAGAAAAGATAGTTTAAAAATTCTTCGATATTTATGTAGGGTAAAGGCACCAGTGGCCAGCCGGGGACCAGTGGTCAGCCTTTTGAGTCGTTTATTGGTCGTAAATATCAGGTATATTCGTTTTAACAAATCTCGAGTGTTTAAATAGAAACTCTGATTACTCATTGATCACTACATCACACGACAGACGCGGTGAGGGATCGAGGGGAAAAGAAATACTCGTTCAAATTTGTCGGCAAGAGCAGTAGTGTATGGCCGCCATATTTTTTATTGCACTTGGTGTTCTCCTAAGAAGTACGAAAAACTATTTTAAAAGTATATAACTATTAGTTTTTGTTCACAATTGGTTTATTTATTAGTTTATCTATTAACTGGCATTGTATTTTAACGAAAATATCACCATTTAACCCATAAATTCAGGGGGCTGTTTACTGGGTACCACTTTTTTCCAAAAAATCCAGTGTCCAGCCTCCCGCGGCTGACCACTGGGTTTTTTATAGTTAGAGTAAAAGCCAGTATTCGGCCGCATTTGAAATAACGGATCTATGCGGCTGGCCACTGAATTTAGCGTTTCCAGTACTCAGCCATTAACCTTGAGTGTATGAGAAATAAGGTTGAGTTTACAATGTACGTAGGTATTGTTTGAATAGTGGTTTTTTATGCCTGTTACGCACTTACCCAGGCTTATATGAGTAAAATACATGTTTATTAAATTAATTCAATAGGTATTGACTACACTTACATAATTTTACTTTCTTATTTGTAGCAAAATGCCGAGACTAATTACACAGATACCCTACGGAAAAACTCACTTATTTCCATGAAAGCCGTTCGAAACGTAATGTCGGTTAGGGAGGCTAGCAGATCGTTTGGTGTTCCTCGAGTACCTACGAGTTACCTACGAGTACCCACGAGTTACCTACGAAGGCCCAAGGAAAATGGGTCCAGACTCGGTTCTTAATAAAGCAAAAGAACTTACCTTGAACTTAACTTACTTATCTTGGATTAAGAACTTACTTTGGCACTAGTGTGGTTTGTGTGGTTTTTGTGGTTTGGGTGGTACACTGTGTCTAAAAATGCATTTGCATCTGCGTGTTGACGTACACCTACTTCCTCACTAGATTACTAATTAGAAAATGAGCATTTAATATAAGTAACGGATTATTTATTGTCATCTCTTGCGAGAGTAGATATTTTGTAATAATTCAAGGCAATTTCGTGTCGTAAAACTAGTACTCTTAAGTAAAATACATAATTATTCGATGAAGAATATTTATAGTTGCTTTTAATATAAATATATGTGATTTTGGTCTCATTTTACTAAATAGTTTTAAGGGCCGAGTACTGGGTACACTAAGGCTGATTATTGGATTTTGGCGGCTGACTACTGGAGAAAAGTGCCATTTTTACTTTTCATTTAAATATAACTACAACAAAGAATATTGTTGCTTTTTGTTATGTCTTATTTTGAATCTTTAATAAACGTTTAATCAATCCACGTAATGCGTTTGTTTATCCATCTAAACCTGTAGAAATGCCGACCATTCAAACTTCAAAAAGCCGATTTGAGGCTGAGCACTGGTGCCTTTACCCTATCTGAAAGACAAAAGATCTCAATAAATCCATAAAAAAAAGTCATGCATATTCCCTATTACCTTATAGTCTTTTTCAGATAGGATGGGTACGCTGACACATAAGTGACACTTGTCAACGAATCCTTTTTACGCAATTTCTATAACAAAATGATAAATAATCATCAACCATGCTGGCTTCCCCCGGACGCGGCATGAAGGTGCCTAATGCATTCGCCTCTAGAAAAAAAAAGTTTTCCAAAGTATTAAAAAAACAATGCGTTATGTATGTTCTTTTCTGTATTCCGTAACAGTCTGACATATTATGTATTTTAAGCTCTTTATTAATCTGGGCCCAACAAAAGATCACAAGATTCGCCCTTCAACCAGTCAGAATAGACGTCACTTACATAACTTACATTTAACCCAGAAAATGCATGATTTAGCACACCTAATTATTCGTTAAGCGCTGTCCCATTCTTCGCGCGTCCATAAATTATATTTTCTAATTTCCTTTGACTAACAGTCGAGGTATCTCTTACACTGTGCTCTTACATCACTCTAGTTATTTTTAACGGTGACATCTTGTTTTCACTTTCGCGTCATTATGTCGCTGAAATATATTTTTACAAGCTGTGAAGGGCTTCAATTGTATTGAACGTAGCATTGAACTAAAATATAATATACTTAGGTAGGTAGTCTATATTTAAATTAGTCTTACTCCACAGAAGGCTTTGGACTGTATGAGGTTGCTAAATAGAATATTGTATTGTCTATGGTGTTCTATAAAAAATATTGTCTGTGGGGTTTCCTGATTGAAAATAGGGCCACCCCATCCAGTGGGTGTCATAGATAACGACTAAGGGAATTACGGAAAGGTAGTAAATATTACGTTCTTCTTTTTTTTTTTTATAGTGGCTCGGTAGAATAAGGTTTCTTCTTAGTAGAATACTCCGAACCTAGTAGTAATTTTGACTATTTACAACAAGCTAAAAGTTTTTTTTAGACCTATAAGAATGAACAATATTTTAAGTTTGAGTTCCTACTAATATTGTAAATACGAAAATTTGTTTGGATGAATAGATATTTGTTACTCTTTCATGCGAATCTACTGAACGGATTTGAATGAAACTTTACATATAGCTTTTTAGCTTAGCTTTACGGCTATGATTCATAAATAATTCATCATTAATGCGAGCAAACCCGTAGGCTGAACCTAGTAAATAC
Organism: Conogethes punctiferalis; assembly: GCA_031163375.1. Lineage (NCBI taxonomy): Eukaryota > Metazoa > Arthropoda > Insecta > Lepidoptera > Crambidae > Conogethes > Conogethes punctiferalis. Next base: position 6,390,457 of record CM062098.1, on the reverse strand, counting down.
TAAACGAGAACTATTACGAACTATAATAAAATGAAAGACACATTCAGGCAAATCAGGCAAATCTTTAGAAATCAAATCTAGTCTATTTATAGTCAACGTGGGGTCACTTTCGTACTACATAGCTTTATCACACGCTTTGACGTCCGATGTTCATTGACAAATAACTTTATCTGTGCTTTAATCCAAAAACATAATTATTATCGTGCTAATTCCTCGTATATCGATAAAGCCTATTAATATGAAAGCTATAATGGTTATCATTCCGATATCATTTCTAAGGACAAACATAAAGTACATCGTACTTTTATCTAAATGACACCACACACCGAATGCTTATGTAATAACAACCTCGAAAACAACAACATGTTGGGTCAACATAGGAAATGCACCAAATTTCCTTAGGTCAAGTTTTTAAAACACCACTACCTACCCTACACAATTAGTACCCTTGAATGAAGCTTTAAATCTATAGGCCTACTCTGAAATGTGATACCGAACTTTCGAATCCTCATTAAGCTAACAGGTGACTACTGGTGGCTTTCGTGGTTAAGAGAGGTAGGGCATAGCGAATCATCGCTCGAATTGAGCTGCCCGTCCGGGGAAGGACCTCCACCCTATAGAATACCGCAGCCAAATGACCTCCGGGTCGTGTTTCTGCTGGTGAGTAGGGTCTCCGGAGCTCGTGGGGGGTTAGGGTTGGGCCGGCATGGCAGTGGCAACTGACAGGTAACTAACCAGTTACCTACTTGCCAGTTGTCACAGCGACTTGGGCTTCTCTTTCGCTTTCCATCAGGCGCAGGGAAGCCATTATGTCGATCTACTATAAAAAAAAAATCAAACTTGTAGGGGATCTTAAATATACAAAGCTTAACAACTAACGAAGTGCAGCATTAGAAAAAACGTGTGGAAATAACCGGCATATCATATTACGTACCTAAGTAGAAGCCTTAGATTAAATCAATGGGCCTACTCTGAGGTGTGATACCGAAGTTTCGGTTTCTCATTAAGAACTATTCGAACTTTAATACCCACCAGACTTGCAGTGGATCATAAATAGACAAAGCTCATACAAAAGCTTTACAACTAACGAAGTGCAGCATTAGATAAAACGTTGAAATAGCGATGCTATGTAGCTGATTTATCATATCAAGTGATAAGGATGCGTCAGTTTTTTTTCAACGTAGGTATAAAGGCTACAAAAGACTGGGAATAAGTTTGGGTAAGCCTGTTATAAACATGTCGTTTTCAAAATCCTTACAAGAAGTTATCAGAAAAAAAAACATACAGACGAAATTATAGGTACTTGATCACATATAGTCCCGCCCACATACTATAAAATTACTGTTACACAATACACTTGCAGTGTCATTGATCCCGTGTTAAGTGCCAGAATCAATCTTAATCGCGGTTTGGGTGAAAAAAAGAATTTTCTATTTGTTGACAGCAACCAGACCACTAGAGATGTAAGCGAGGGTCACCCCAAAATCTTTTCGTCAAAAGCCACCTCATATTCCCGTGGTGCATCCTGCCGAATAGCCAACGGGGCACTGGCAACCGACTGGTGGCGGTATAACCGTTACAAAGGCAGATGAAGCTAAATACCACAGGCCGATGACGAGCAGCAGCGTCACCAGAGGGAGAAGCTCCGCCTTTCGATAGCCAACCCGCCTGGTGCCTATGAGTAAAGCCTCCAGATATTGGATGAATGTGGCGAACAACTGGACAAGCCTATGTCCAACAGTGGACCACGATAGGCTTATGATAAACGTGAACTTACGAGGTAAATTTCGTTCAGAACGGAGGTCAAACCCCGTCATGTAGAAATGCTTTAATTTAATACTAATAAAAACGGCAGAACATAAGCTAAAAAAGGGTTTTGAGAGAATTTGAGAGATTGCCCGTCCGGGGAAGGACCTCCACCCTATAGAATACCGCAGCCAAATGACCTCCGGGTCGTATTCCTGCCGATAAGTAGGGTTTCCGGAGCTCGTGTGGGGTGTTTGGGCCGGCATGGCAGTGGCAACTGACAGGAAACTGACCAGTTACTTGCCCGTTGTTACAGCGACTTGGGCTTCTCTTTCGCTTTCCATCAGGCGTTGGGAAGCCATTATGTCGAGCTACTATAAAAAAAAACTTCTAATCTACCGTATCCTTGTAAGTCGCTGCTCGATACACAGGGAGGTTAAGAGGGTATGCCCTCCGATTCTGGGAGGTGTGAGTCCCACACACCAAACCAACTCCCCCGGATTTAATGTAAAGGTGCCTAATGTATTCTCCTCTTTAAAAAATAGAATATATACTCAAAAATGCAGATAAGCTAAAAACCTATATGCATTTATTGCATTTTGTTTTCTTTTTATATTTGTTTTTATAGTACCTAAATAGGTACTATTTCTCGAACATCAAGCCATAGACATTTAGAAAATCTATACACTTTGACGATGATTTTTACGCATTAAGGATAAAGCAACGTTGGTATTTTTTTAAACACTGCTTATAAATAAATATCTGCATAACAGGATCTGCTAAATATCATATTTCCAGTTTTTGATTGCCTATAATTATAGGTAGGATGTGGTAGATAAATCTTTGAACTGGTCAGATCGAGATGGTCCTAGATACAACTTGATTTTATATTATAATTTGACCGTATCATTTAAAGATTCATGAACTCAACACATATAGTTGATTGACAAAAGCTTCTTTATTTTAACGCCATATAAAATATGGCGGATAGCAGACGGCTTGATAAATTCTGGCATAATATCTTACACTTTCTCTACCCGAAGGTTGTCTGGAAGAGATCGCTTACTAGGGGATAAGACCGCCCATCTAAATGACCAGGAATATCTAGATCTGCCTAAGTCAACGATTTGCCTATTACATATAGATAATTAGGCAAACGTTGGAAACTTTTTAAAATATCTTCTAACCAATAATACTTAATAGATAGATACCACAGTTATTATTATAGGTACAAGATTATTCCGTTACTTATGTGTGCATATCTACATTATACCTATGTATATGTAGATTCTTAAAACGACGTTAAAATGCTGGCGTGCTAAGGCATTAGTCCCATTTTTCAGGTTCTTTTTTTTCATTTTTAAACTTGCTAAATGATTTTATTGCCAGTCAATTGCATTACAATTGTATTTTTATAACGCTATTTTTAAAACGAATGTTAAAACCAACTTTTAATAAATAGAAAATCATTTAGAATAGATGCAATGAACGATTTAAAACGTCAGTATCTGATATCTGGTTCATGTTTTAGCACTGTAAACAAAGACTTCCTCGTTCTCGAGTTGGAATAGTACCTATTTTATGTAGTCTGTGATTTTATATAGAAGAAAATACATATTAAATAATGCAGTAAGATATTAATGATAATTTTCCTGTGACTTACAAAACTATATTATAGCCATAGTAGAGAACTAATATAAATAAAATGTTTGTTTAAAGGTGTTTCTCAGAACGCTCAGGTTTTAATTAAGAAAAACTCGTGTTCTAAAATGACCTGACCTGGAATCGAACCCGATGCTTTCAGAACCCTTTGAAATATTCCGTAATAGGTATGTCAAGATCCTCGAATTAATAAAGAAAGATCACTTTAAATTATAAAAAAGAAAATGTTTTTTGGAAACTGTATACGAGTGCCTAGTGGTAGCGATTGCCACTTAGGACCAAAAGGTCCCGGGTTCGTAACCCGGATCGGCCAAAAAATTTTTATTGGCCAAGGAGTCACCGCTATGATGATGATGATGACTTGGCTAACCTCTTTTTTGCTTGAAGATTGGGTTCTGTAGCCCTAATTCGGGCATGCGACGATTATTAGGTATTATGTTATGTAAACAGACTCCTACTCACCTTCCAGAGCCAGGAACACGGCAGCGCCCACCAAACTATACAACACTAGGCACAGAGTCAAAAACAAATGAGTAAACCACTTTTTCGACAGCGATTTCAGTTTGTTCACGAACCAAAACGCAGATTTCTCACCAGCACTGAGTCCACTCTTAGCCGTCTCCATAGTAAAGTCTTTGAAGCCTTCAAACTGTTTGAACATGAATTCTGATGCTTTGTTCTGATACATGTGCCCGAAAGGGCTGAAGTAAGGGTTTCCGTGGGGGTCAGAGATGTGGGACGCGGGTGTTGTGGGGGGCCTTCCGCGGTATCTGGTGGACCCCCAGTAGACGGACGCGGCGGTGGGAGGTCCTCTTGGAGTAGTAGGTACCGTGGAATCGGGTATTTGTAGGGTGATTTTGGGTCTGCTGGCCTTTTTTGAAGGCGGCGGAGGGGGAGCATAGCTCGGTGGTGCGTCTAAGGTATCCATTTTGATTGAACGTCAATTGCTTTTTTTTCTAATTCACTGTTTACGAACGAAGCGCCGGCGCTGAAATGCCTTCGCACTGTCAACAAAATATTTTCGCTCAGGACACGCGTTCAAAAATAAACTAGACGTCCGCTAAGTCGAGAACGCACTGGACACTGATTTTATAAATAAGCCGATTGGATATCTTCCCGTTGTGTCATACGAAGGTGCGAGTTTTCTTTGAACTGTGAATAAGATTTGGTAGGAAGGTCTCGTCTGCCAAATTCTGAGAACTTGTCTGTATCGAGTTGAAAGTCGGAATAATTCGTTAAAAATAATAATGCAAATAAGTTAGCTTGTGCCTTTTAATGTCATTAAGATAATTTGGATGCCTTAATGTGCCCCAATATTAGGATTTCACGCAAATTTATTCAAGCCTAAATGTTATTATGAGTAAAGAACGTCTTGAGTTATTCATGTATTCCATGTGTGATACGTAATATTTCTAGAGTTAGTTTGAACAAGGCCTTTTCCGAAACTCGACGTTTGAGCGCAAATATAGGTACCTAAAGAAAATAATTAAACGTATTACAAGCTGTTACTAATGCCTAAGCAACTCTGATCTGAGGTTTTATGCAATCCTATTGGTCCGTTTCTCCGCTCCTCAAGCTAGTTCCGCTTCGATGGACAGGCAGCTTTAGAGTGTGATAAGAAATAAGAATAATAAGAAATAAGAAACGTTTATTATTTTTGGACATCACAACATACACAGTAGAATCACATTCACACTTAAACACAAACAAAGATAAAACATTATAACTAAAAAGACAAAAATAGACCGGACACGGCCGTTGCGACGTCCAAAATAAAAGGGCCTCACTCAGCATTAGGCCGTGGCCCCCGTAGAAGCCACGGCGCTGGTTTTCAGTGAGTCCTGCTGAGTGAAGCCCACGGACGATGGTACCTGCACCCATATTACCGATAAAGGGTGTAAATAAAGAAATTGTGTTCGTAAGATCGAAACTGCCGCAAACTGATCTGTTAAATTATAATAAATAAATGTCAGACAACATCACATACATTGCTCTAATCCCAAAGTAAGTAGCTTAAGCACTTGTGTTATATGGGTATCAGAACAACGAAGGTACCACAATATATAAATACAAATATAAATACAATTACATCATCATCATCATCGCTGCTGGACATAGGGCTCCCTCCAGTTATTCGTCTTTTTGGGCAAACATTTGGTAGCTTTGTCCATAATCGTCACGCTGAGCAGGCGGGTTGGCGATCGCAGGACATAACTCCTTACGAGCCACAACTACGGTCCGAGCCCAGGCTCGGACCGTAGTTGTGGACCGTAGTTTTTAGCTACACCTTCAATCATGATGGTTATACCGCCACCAGTCGGTTGCTAGAGCTTTGTTTGTTATTCGGCAGGATGCACCGCGTGCAGGTGAGGGGGCTTGGTACCAAAAGATGATAAGTCGCTCCCTTACATTCCCCCATCCCCTTATAAAGTTGTGTTCGCAAGGTCGAAACTGCCGAATTTCAGTATATGACAAGTTTACACGGTGAATAATGCCCGTAAAAGCAGCCATATAAAAAGGATTATGTACTTAATTTACCCAATTGAACACATAAAACATTTTTTCAGGAAAAGGCATCATTGTATCCCTCGCCACGTACTTACTTATTTATAGTTTTTTCCTGAAAATCCGCATCACACTTTAATGAATAAAATTCAACTTCTTTTTAGGGATCTGCAGTCACGACACCAAAGGTTCTCGTTTGCAGCAACGTATTAACGGAATTTTATTGGTCGTGATGTCCACTACTGAGGGACAGAGCAACTCATTTCGTCTCAGTGTCCACCACTAGGGCCCAACGGGAAGATTTCAGTAGCGTTGTGCCCACTGGGGGAACTTTTTTCCCGATGTCCACCAGTGGTGAACAAATAGTGAGGGACATCGGGAATAAACGGCCCTGGGTGCAAACTTCCTCTGGGGGGCTGATCTCCTGCCGCATGGTAAGCAACACCCTTTTTTTATAGTGGCTCGCCACGCCTGATGGAAAGCGAAAGAGAAGCCCAAGTCGCTGTGACAACGGACAAGTCACTGTACAGTTACCTGTCAGTTG